>APFE031245079.1:0-69657 GCA_000404065.3 Pinus taeda | reverse complement strand
ATTGTATCTGGGAGATGGTTTGGAGGTCAAGGGTTCTTGCTAAGTTTCAGATAAACTGAGCAATTCCCAGGGGTACTTGTGGTTATTTTTCAACCAGGGGGAGGGATATGTATATAGGGGATGATTTACACAATATTAATAGGGGGATGGGAAAATATAGGGAGCTAAATAATAATGTAAGTGGTTAATATGGAGGTGGTAAGAAAGCGCGAAGTTCAGGAGACCTTAGGCTGTTACAAGGGGTAGAACGGTGCTTTTTAGAGAAAGTACGGAACAAATTTGAGTAAAGCAGATCTTTTACCCAAACTAGCCCTATGAAAATGATGGAACTTAAGAGGTGTCAAGCAGATCTTGACCTCTTTTGGGGTAGTTAGTTAATGATTGGGGAAAACAGAGAAGGGAAGTTAGTTATACCTCTTTTGAACTTCTTGCATACAAATTCTTGCTGATTGTGTCCTGTATGATATGACACATGAAAATCTGGAACTGGTCAGCAATTAGGATTCAGCAACCTCAGAACTACCTACCCAGCCTACTTATCTAACATTTTTTCTTATTTTGTTTGGGGTGCACTTAGACTTGCAAACCCATCATTCATTTTTCTTTTGATGCTTTCCTATCTACATACTACCCTTATTTCTTCCAGGGCCCAGATTAAACTGTTTGGACAGATTTACATTCTCTATATTCTAAAACAGGAAATTTAAACCTAGGGAGACCAAGATTAAGCTGTTTGGACCTCCCTTTAACCGAAAAGTTGGCGATACTGGGATAACTTTACAAAATTTGGAAGGCAGTTGAATGAACTTGAAGTAGCCTTCTTCACTTGGAGACTGTTAAGCAAATATGGAGCATTGCAGCAAGCAAAGTACGACATATTTGGCCTGTCAAATGCCAATCATGAAATATGAATAGCCTGCTGCGGCAGGAAGCTAACAAGGTTCACGAAGGTGGGGATAAAGCCCAAGAAGTAAAGGAAAACCCATCACATTGACCTCTGGATGTAGAAACCTATTTCTGTCATGCCCCAATACTGCTTTGAGTGAGACTGTCTCCTACGATATGCAGGTTGTTGTTGAAAGGGCTAGCAGTTTAGGGTTTTGTTGGTTGGCACAACTAACTCTTAACTTGGGTCAAGACCCCTCAAGCCAATAGCCCTACACCGAGACATACTCTCCAGTCTTTATTTTTCATTCCATCCCGGAATCACTAGGCCCAATAGAGAGAAAATCCACCTCTTAGCTTTATCATATGTCCCACCATTCACTAGCAAGGATTCATAGGCCTACTAAGGCACAAAATCTGGATTTAATGCAACCCACAGTCTGGTTTAGGGGTTACTAGGCTAGTGGCTTCATGCATCCTCAGTCTAGTTTAGAGACCACTACCACCATGTGTTCGTCAATTCAAATATCCACCCCACTCAGCTTCAAATCCAATCTGGCCATCCCAGACAAATCGCATGAGGGAATCCATCTCATCGAAGCTATTAGGAAATGTCAAGGCGAGGCTAAAAATATTGTCACACCTGGAAAAACCCATGCCATGGTAGAAAAGAAACAAATTCAATCCCATGCATGCCAAATCTAGCAAGGAAAATACACATGCAAGTCGATACTTGCAATGAAGTCTATTGTAGTTGCTTGATCCTGCCTTTTTCTTCTTGATCTTTGCTTCCTCTTACCTTCTTTTCCTTTCTTTCTTCAATGCCAAAGTGCTCCAAGAAAAATCTAAGCATCCAATAGTATGAGAGAGAGAAAATAATGAGAGAGATCCAAAGCTAAATCGATAAAAGGTTACATTGACCAAGCTGGCAACTAATCCGTAGAAGCCTTTTTATCGATGAGGCCTTTGATTTATTCATTTTCCATTATTTTCCTTTAATTTCCTCCTCACATGCAACCTGTGATATTTCACCTTCCTTTTCTCCTGATTTCATTTATTTTGATAAATAAAATGCCAATAAATGCCTCATGCCTTTCCAAAGCCCTAGTCATTACCTTTGCCAATTCCCTTTAGCTATAAACAAGCAAATGAACACACAATAGGATTCCCTACCCACCATTCAGCTTGGAATATGTGTCCCATCATCCATAGTATTTCTATATTTTTACATGGAGTTTTCACCAGGGTTGTTATAGAATCCTCCCCCTCAGGGGACACCGTCCTCGGTGTTCAATGACACCTATAACCAACAAGGCTACTGAAAACAAAACATACAACCTATGGAGCTTTATAACACAACTCATTGCAATATTTACAATCACCATCTACTAAACCAAAACATCATGACAACATGACAACATACCGCATAGTGGAGCTTTACAACACAACTCATAATGGTATTACAATAATCATGTATACAAATATACACATCTGCTAAACCAACAAATAATAGAACATGATACCTGTATCAATCAACAAGGGAATCTAGAGGCTCACACCTCCACCCTCAAAGTAGTACCAAGATTCACCTCCTTCCTAGGAAGTCCAAAATCTACTGCCACGGTCAAAGCTGCATCCAATGTCAAGTGTTGCAATCCTGCACCACTTGTCCTCTTAGTGAATAGTTACTAGATCATTGTTCTAGGGTACACTCCCAATGTGCATATGATTCCATCTGGAAATTCCCATGACCAAAACAAATTCATCCCCGACCTTCCATCTCCAATACACAATCCCTCAGGAAATTCGTTCAACCCTTCCGTGCAGTCACTCACCTTCCATGTTTCGCTGACACCCTCATCCCTGAAATTCCATCCCCTGGCAAAGCTTCCTCACATTGGAAGATACAAAAACCAAGGCATATACCTACCTCAAAACCATCATACTAGTCATAGCATGCTCATGGCAATCAATGGACACAATTGGGTACTAATTTCCCACAATGGCCCTGTTCCTGAAGTGCTTTACCAACACACTCTTGCATTTTCTAATTCCTTTTGTTGTTGCAAATTCTTGTAATTGATTTCAACCACCCAACTAGCATGTTCATGCATTCTTGTTCCAAGCACATAGCTTCCATTAGATTTAAAATAAATTGAAATAACTTCAAATCATACCTTATTGGTAGCTCATCAATAAGGTACATTTGAAATCATGTTTACTTCCTATCATGACAAGTCAAAGTAGCATCATAGATCAAAATCATAAATCATATGTAACCATCATAAACTAGAATCATAGATCACATGTAATCATCAAAGACTAGAATAATGAACCATATGCATAGTAAAACTAAAATACAATACCGATACTTATCCTTCATCTATCCTTACAACTTCTTTCATTGTTCTTTCTATACACACATCGGATTGACTGCCACACTCGACAAACACCCAATGTATTTTCCTCAACCATGTGCGCATACACATAGTGTGCATCACACACATACAACCACACAACCCAATACATATGCCTACATCCAGTGTACAACACAATACATGCACCTACACTTAATGTGCAACATAACACAATTACATGTCTAGAGCGCAAAACAATGAATGCATATGTCACAATACAGTGACTACACAATACACATACATAGTACCACATGTCTGCAACACAGCATGTATGACATGATCTCAATCCCACACATACACCAGTACAACATGTACAAAGTGCCACCTACACAATGTGTGCACAACATCAAATGTACATGGGACCACGTACACAATGTGTACACAATGTCATATGTACACTACAACAATGTACAACATGTACATGATACCAAATGTACACATTACCACCTGCACAACATGTACACAACACCACCTGCACACATCGCCACTTGTACAACATGTACACAACACCACATGCACACATCACCACTTGTATAATCATGCACACCACACCATATGTACATAGGATCACATGTACAACACACACGCAACACCACATGTACATAGCACTGCATATCCAACATGTACATAGTATCATCTGTACACAATGCTGCATATCCAACACACATAGAGCACCATAGGCATACAACACTAAATATCCATCATGAACACAGTACAATATGTACACAATATTGCATATCCAACATGTACATAGCACCATATATACCCAACAATGAATATGCAACATTCATACAACACTATCTATAATAACACCCTATACATAACATTACATAATCAACATGTACACACACTAAATATACACCCCACCGCATGCACACAACATCACAGGTGCAACAAGTACAACATATATGAAATATGTACAACAATCACACCACACATCCAAAATTCCACTGACTCTTTACCAAGAAACCTTTCTTATAGTGCCTTATCCATGCTTGTCCCATCATGCCATAGACCACACTTCTTTCACTTTGCCGATTTATCCCTTGGTATAACCTGTCCATAATATAAGCATAGGAATAATACAAGCATACAATATAAATTCATATTCACATGATACTAAACTCATATGCTTTTCATGACTACTCTTCCGAATTAATTCCTCATAAGACCATGAACCTCTTCATGTCATTTTTTGTGTGTAAGAAATCATTCCTCCACGAGAACGAATCCCGATGACCCTCTTAGACAGTGACATAGATACATAGATACATATATATAAACATTTAGAATAAAAAAAATCAGGATCTTGTCAGACAATGACATACATACATACATAAATACATACATACACACGTACATGCATATAATCATTAACATGAAGCAATCGCTATCACAACATAAATACTAGATATTGAGGTCAAGGTTAAGAGAACTCCATTTGTTCATGTACAACATGCATGACATTGAGAACAATAGTTCCCAACATATTCAAGGCACCCAACACCTGAGATCCACATACTTTACCTTTTTTGGTTACCTTTCTCATGTCCCTACTGCCACCATAAGTTTACCACAATGGATCCAACTAGTCCAACTGACTGTCATAGTCTTACCTTCTGTTGTGCTTACTAATGCACAGAGCTTCATCTGAGTTCTTAAATTACCTATTGGGTACCACACAACTCTCCTCGAACTTCATTAAATTTCCTTTTTCCAAACAATTCCCAAAACTGAAAACATAAAAGGAAAGATAAGAAACAACCAAGAAGCAAGAAAAAGAAAACCATTGAAACCAATAACAATGTGACACCAAAAACAAAGTGGCAAGGCCTTGCACCATACATAAAAAAACCACAAATCAGATTGAATAAATCACAAAATACCAAAATCAAAAGACTAGCAACAAAAACCATGATTCAATCCCATGGTTCCCAAGGAAACTAAACCAGTGCCTTGTTCAAGATTTCATGGCAACCTCTTTTTCCATGCAACTCCCTGCATCATACTGCCATAAACACATAACTGTTACTGAATAAAAATACATCAATTAACTTATCTTCTTGGTTCAAGCACATTTCTTGCAACTACACATCCACGGCATCTCTCAAGGGACTCCAATCCTTTGACAGATCCACCTATAACTAAAGACTAGCTAATATACCTATCAAGTACATGTTCATGAATATAACATGTATCCACATAATGTTAGACAAGATAAAGGTTAAAAAGAATTCTTATAGGCAAGGCACTCATTCGTTTGGAATTAGGGTTTCCAAACATAGCCAAAGGAATTCTTGTCCAATTCCTTTCTTTTACCCTTTTTATCTTGTTGTAATCGAGGCTTATGTATTGTCACATCATGCAATTGTTAGTTATATAAACACATCAAGTGTTACCTTGTCACGCTGATACCTAACATGTTACCCTGCAACTATTCAAACATGTCAACCATGTGTTCCAAATATCGAGATAATCATATCTATCAATTTGAAATCAACATTTACCAAGACTAACATTCATGTGATAATTCATAGTCAACTCATAGTCCCTAGACACAATGCTACAACTGTCACCTACTATACTCAATAACATATCAACTGTCTCAACACATATGTATTAGTACAATCCTCTTAGAACAAGACCATTTCAACAAAAAACCTTATAAACACGTACTCATATTATGCAATGCATCAAACATCCAAACCAACTTGCAAACATGCCATGTTAAATAAATCAACTAGATGACATAATAGATGCCAAACACTCAACATCAAATAGACGGCATCATCAAGAATAAAGCACCAAGTATACTACATAAGAAAACTCATACCTTAGTGTATCTTAGGGGAGGCTATCTTGTCTACACAATCCATCTGATTAGCATGGTATAACTTCACAATATATCAACTAAAACATAAATCATGATATTCATAACAGTAACTAGCTAACATGTTCACATCATAAACTCATAATAATTTGTCATTCATGCATAACAATCACATATGTATGGTCTATCTAGATTAGTACGACACCATATCACAAATATTGGCTCATACCTAAATATCACAACCATAACCATCTGCATAGGTCAAACTAGGTTAACACAATACATATAACATCAAGATATTGAATTCAATGAACATAACCCTAATCATCAAGTTATCTAACATAAAAAAACAATAGCAATGCATGAATTCACAAATTACTGTCATTCTTAACTATCTGACACATGCATATAACTATACTAATAAACTATCATCTATCGTGTTTGTAACCATAACATCAAAACAACATGAACATAAGCCTAATGTATATAACCCTAATTAATATAAAAATCCTTAACTTACGTACCTGCATGTCAAACATACAATACATGTATAACTATCTACTCTTATCCCCAAGTCTAATGACGCAACCTCATTATGATGATCTACATCTCTAGCTTTATCTCGACCAATGCATTAGCATCATAAAAACCAATAGCATCATGATGAACTAAATTGCATACAATGACTTCACAAGGCATGTCTGATACCACGCTGTAACACCCTCCTCCCACATCGACCCAAGTTACCATGCCAACTGGGGTAAACATGCGACGAGAGGTTACTATGATCAAATTTGACATCCTATGTTACCTTAAGGAAGTGGAATCAATGGAACATAAAATACAACCATTCAACACCATCAACCAAACCCACATGAGACAAGTCAACCACTCATATAGCCTGTCTTTGGGTCCCACCATTGTTCTAGACAATTTAAGGCATTCGCTCTCACGCTATGGGAAAGAGAGTGACCAGAGACCTAAAGTCACTCTCATAGGCCTACCCTCCAGCAACTATGGTTGACACTTTCCAATTCTGTGTCAACGACTCTGGCATTTGAGCCACTTTTTTAGGCCCAGAGCCCAGGCCACTCCCCAAAATGGAATGAAAGCTCAGAATTAAGTAAAGTACAGGGAAACAATAATGCAAAAGGAAATAGTTGATCAATGCCTTAACCAGACCCCTACTAGCCATGACAGACATTTCATCAAACATATCATAGACATGTAACCTACAAGTGTAAATAATAGAGTTAAGTGTAGGGACCTCTTACTTATCTGAGAATCACCATGAACCATTTTTTCCTCATGTCATTTGTTTCCTTGTTGGTTATTAGGTCATAGATACAATATCCATTCAAATACAAGTAAAAACATGCTAAGAGACAAACATAGTTGCTACCATAAAATGAACATATAACCAGCATAATAGGAACAAAATTACAATAAATATATTAATCATAAAAATCCATATATACACCACTATATTTACACATGGAAATCAATGGAATGAATTTCTCATTAATCAATGTAATGAACCGACTCGAGATGGGACTACCATGTTCCACCTGACCATAGAATGCCTGAGCCAAGTCTCTCTTCATCCAATCACCCTTGTTCCATATTCCAAGCATGAATGTTGAACTGATAAAACACATCAAAAACACCAATCAATGTGGATGCCATTGGAGTTTTCCGCCTACACCTTGAGGAATTTGAGTGCCTCCGAGTCTCTCAGGCTTTACCATGCATCCACAGTCTGATCCAAGGATCATAGGCCCTACACTGAGACATATTCTCTAGGATTTACCATGCATTCCATCCTGGAATTGCTAGGCCCAATGGAGAGAAAATCGACCTCTTGGCTTTACCGCATATCTCGCCACTCACCAGCAAGGATTCCTATGCCCACCGAAACACACAAACTGGTTTAGGGGTTACTAGGTTAGTGGCTTTGTGCATCCTTGGTCCATTTCAGGGGCCACTACTACCATGTGTTTGTCAAATTGGAGATCCACCCCACTCAGCTTCAAATCCAATGTGGCCATTCCACACAAACTGCATGAGAGAACTCATCTCATCAAAGCTATTAGGAAATGGAAAAGCTAGGTTGAAAATACCATCACACCTGGAAAAACCCATGCCATCGTAGAAAAAAAAGACAGGTAACCCCATGCATTCCAAATCTAGTAAGGAAAATACACATGCAAGTCAATACATGAAATGAAGCCTATTGTAGCTTCTTGATCCTGCCTTTCCCTGCTTGATCTTTGCTTCCTCTTGCCTTCTTTTCCTTTCTTGCTTTAATTCCAAAGTGCTGCAAGAAAAATCTAAGTGTCCAAGAATATGAGAGAGAGAGTATTGAGAGAGCTCCAAAGCTAAACTGACAAAAGGTTACACTATCCAAGCTGCCAACTGATCTATAGAAGATTTTTTATCAATTAGGCCTCTAATTTCTTCATTTTCCATTATTTTCCTTCAATTTCCTCCTCACATGAAACATGTGACCTTTCATCTTCCTTTGCTCCCAAATTCCATTATTTTCATAAATAAAATGCCATTAAATGCCTTGTGTCTTTCCAAAGCCTTAATCATTAACTTTGCCAATTTCCTTTAGCCATAAACAACCAAACAAACACACACTAGGATTTCCTACCCACCATTCAACTTGGAATATGTGTCCCATCATCTGTGGTATTTATATATTTTTACATGGAATTTTCACCAAGGTTGTTACACGACACACGAGCTAGGTTGATCTTTTCTAGGTCCTTTCTTCGGATGGTTCTTCATGTATTCCTGATCTCCCAATACCCATTCTAATTTATCCTCTGCATTTGAACCCCCATCTTCTCCAAATATCCCCAGCTTATTTCTTAAGGCCTCCATGAGGAGGTTTACATTGCACTTTATATCAACAAATTTTTGTTCAAGCCACGAAAACCTCACTTCTGCAAGATCACGAGGTCCGTTTACAGATTCGTTCACCATGATTAGGGTTTTATGATTTTCGACCCCACCAACCTAGATCCCCTGTAAATATCAACAAATACCCAAAGAAACCTATTGTGATACCAAATCATCTATAAAATTTCATGAATATTCCACTCGATAGTTCATCACAACAAATCTACTAATATTATATTAAAACTTTGGAAATTCTACACTATTATAGTTTATTAAAATTTAAGATCTGTGGGTTTAACTATAATTAGCACATGCATGTGAATGGAAATTATGTAGAAAAATATAGAATGAAAAAATAAGCACACATCCACACAAGAAATAAGATATTCTCTTTGGGAAACCCTTTCAGGAGAAAACCCAACTGGAAGGTGAGGCTGCTTCACTCTCTTTCTGTCTAGAAATATGGCTACAGGTACAAAGAAGTAATGCTTGGGGCCTGTGGGCTGCTACACTGCACATATCTTCTCTGTGTGTTCTACCTCCTATCTCTCCTAGCTATCTTTGCTTAGCTATGGAACAAAATTCTCTCGAAAGAATGGCATGCATCTTCCTGCTAGTGGGTCGGTTATAACATAGCCCGATAGCCTACTAGTTATTAAGTTTGATTACATCAACTCTTAACTAAAGTTACAAAATTAAAACTTCTAGAGTATTTTACATCAAAAACACATGGCTAGCCCCTTTTCCAAGAATAATGGGGCTAACGCAGCAACCTCCTTAACCATAGATGTGAAAAAAAGTTTAGATTCTGAGTGGCATAACATTTTCTTATGGACTCCTATTGATGCACTTCTTACGTTGTTGGAAAGGTATCTATGTGTAGAATATCATGAAAATGTTTCCCACTAAATTGAAAAAATTTAGCCCCAAAAAAGCATTGTTTGATGCCTCAAAATGCTCCTAGAAGGTTTCAGACCTTGTTTAGGCCAACTAGGTCCCACTAGTAAAAATGGTCCCGAGAGCTAATTCCTCCATTTTCTCCACTCCAAATGCATCGAGGTGGATGAAAAATAATATAATGATCCAATTCAGATCTATTAACTATTTAGCACATGAAGAAGAACCCCACTATTAGACCTCCTACTAGTTCCTCCATCAATTGGAACTAGTTTAATTGATTTTCACTTAGTTAAACTGAATTAATTAATTAAAATTCAAAATAAACTCAACCAAGGCTTCTATATAGTAGGATACACTCTACATGACTCAAGTTAGACACTCAACTCGAATAAACTGAACCAACTAAGTCAAATTAACTTAGCTAACTCGTACAAGTTGTCATGTGATGTGGAATTTCAATTTTTCTCCTAATTTAGTTCAAGGGAAAATTAAAATAGGATTTTATTGTTGCATTTTCAACACTCCCTCTCAACAAAAAAGATATTATCAGATACCCTAATACTACCTCTATGGACCTGAAATTTTCCTCTTGAAATTTCCTTAGTCAAGATGTCTCCATCTTGTTCCTATGTAGGAATGTACTGTTGGAGAGGTAAATCCCCTCTACGGATAGAGGCGATCCCTACTAGCCCAGAACGGGTCTAGCAACAATCAAACAATACTATCACGCAAGTTCCTAATTGCAAATAAAAGGTAGGTGATGAAGACCTACTTGATATCCAATGCTTTAGTTTGTAGAAGAGACATCGCCCACGTTCCTTTGCCTTGGCTGGTCACGATCCTCCACTATCCACGTGAATGGACACCTGCACACAAAGAGAACAACACAAACAAAAGCGTGGAATCTAATATATGCAATTATACATCAGTCAGGAAGGATATAATTCAACATCAACCATTACAAGTACAACGAGAATGGAACCATAATGATAGTCATCTATTTATTAATATTCAACAAAGGAGAATACAACCAGCGTCCTGACGTCAAGTCCTCCTTTGGCTGGGTGCTCAGCTACACAAGTCTTGCAAAAGCTTGAAGGGGTGAGCGACAAGCTCTCTCTCTCTTTAGTGACAAAGTCTCCTTACTTAGGTAAAGCCTTATGGATACAAAGAAGGCTCTTGCAACTCCTATCTTTTGATATCTTCCTTTCAGCACCAGTATTACCACTAGAGTCAGAACTCAAAAACTAGCTTGCTCAAGGCATGGAGACAAGCTTTTATAGAGGAAAAGGAAGAGATAAGGTCAATCACAACAATAATGGATTTGGCTTCATCACTTGGAAACTTCTATGGAATGGTGGCAAACTACTTCCCATTCAAGGAGATTCGAAGCCAAACCATCGTCACTTAACTTGGATTCAGTTGGTGAAGGAGTTGGATAGAACTTTTGGTGGTCGATTAGTTCAAAACTTTGCCCAAAAAGGTTGGCGTGATTGCGACTCTAGGACAGAGCGCTAATGGCACACCCCTTTTATAGTATTTTCCCCATTGGCGCGGGCATAACACAGTGGACCAACGCTAATGTAAAAAAGGTTATTTTTAAGGGCAAAGAGCAGGAGATGTCTTCAGGGCATATGCAGCTCATGTTCGGAGGTGAATGATGCAAGTGGTTTCAAGTCTTGTCACTTCTCACAAGTCCTGGAATGAGTCCTCCAAGGTGTAGGAGAGGGGTAACAGGGATGGTGACAAACGGTGACAAATTACTATGTAACAATTGCTATCCCCAGTTTCTTTTTGTAACGGGGCAGTTCTACTATGTTGAGTTCTCTCAGGCTCTGACCCCTGAAGCCTCAACTCCATGTAAAAATATTTTGCTTTACAGTTAATAGAATTTAGTCATTGCAGAGAAAATAAAATCATTGAGCATGCCTATTTTGATGTAAATAATATCATGAATTACCAGGGTAGATTAATTGTGTGCTTCATGTCACATGACCTAGAGGTGTATTACAAGTTTCCCTAAAGAGATATACATATGAATAATGAGTGGATGAGAGAGTTTGCTTATACAAGAAAATATGTTAAGACTATCATTGAGTGGTATAAGGAGGGAATACATTTCAATGCCAAAGATACATGAATATATCCCATTACCAACCTCAAATCACCTTTAATTTATGTGGAAGAATATTATATGTGGAAGAGGGATATACACATCTCATAGTGGCATGGATTTCTATCATGAATACCATTGTCAAATATGGGAGAATATTTAATTTGGCTACTATATTGTAACATACATTGATTTATGAAATTGGTATAGCTAAGTACCACCCAAAAAATGTATAGTCATATGTTCACATGTCAAGTTATTATATCTGAGATGATCTGTGTGCCTCTAATTTATTCCCTAGAATGGATTGGAGGTCGATTCTAGACCCTTCCCATGTGTACTCTTAAATTTTATGCAATCAAGTATATGTGCTCATATCTACATATTTGTGGTCGTATATTTCCTCCCATGCATTAACTCATCTTTTGAAAGAAATTTCCAAGGTTATTATAGGAGGTTATAGAGGTGCTACGGAAGATTGGTGATTGGTACCCAAATGAACAATCTACATATATTATAATTTATAGAGAAACCAAACATCCTCACTCTTTACTAGTCCATTAGTGCCTAGTAGGCTAGTAGTAAAAGAGATCATTTACTAGGTAGCTCTCCATTGATTCAATTCTTTCCTAACCTACCAAAAAAAGAATCTTAGACCTCCCTCCATGTACACTTTAAATTGGAATGAATAGGCTAATTAATTATGTCTAAGAAAATATGAAAGGATAAAAATTAGAAATCTTAAGATTCAGTGAAGAAATCTTTCAAATGCACAACCTTTTGAAACCAATTGATAGTCATTGCACCTATGTAGGCATATCCTTCACATATTCCCATGAAGGAAATGAATTTTAGAAATTTATGAGAAGGGCACTCACCTATGAAGAAGTGCAATCCCAAATACAAAAAATGGAAGATACTGAGGAGGAATGAAATAAAAAGGCAATGATATCAATAGCAAGGAAAAGATAAGCAACAAGAGTAGTAGTATATTCAAATGTTATAGATTGAGATGAAGAAAAAAATGATTGGAAATGAAACTCATCTAAGTGAAATCCATCCTCTAGGAATTCAGATCCATTATCAACAAAGAAAATTCTAGTCCTAGTTGTAGATTCGGGTGTTTTCAGAGTGAGGCCTAAAATACCGTCCATATCAGTAGCTTGATAAAGCATCAATAGATCCAATGCTAGCATCCAGGGATATCAGAAGTACAACCAATTATTTATGTTATTCTACCACCTTTCCTAACATAATTTCTCATCCCAATATTTGATTCAGTTGTTTAAGCAAGTGATTATGTATATTACTAAGACCTAACACTAGTATTAATAATAAATAAAACACAAATAATATATTTGGTGACTAACAAAAAGTTAATATGTACATATGGAACATGCTCTCGGTCCAAGTATTATATAATAACAACTACAGAATACGAAATATTGGAAAAGGGAGAAGGAAATTCTATTATTTCGCACCTAAACATGCTCTTCCTAGTGTTCAAGTTCATAAGTCCTCTCCTCATAGATTTCATTTTTGAGTCTTCCATGCTTCTCATATATATATTACTAGGATTATGCTACTAGCTAGATTGGAAAGGAGGCCAGAAAAGTTTACCTATAAAGGCAACAAATAGAATTCCATTAACCCCTAATTATAGAAATAGCTATCAATATGTTGAATTTTCAAGCATAGATGCTGATGGAAAGGGTAGATGATATATCTATAGAAATTGGGCATTCCTCATAAAAGTAAAAGAGATAGAAACATCTATAGTTGGCATAGGTATTTTACCACTCATTTTTTGGCACCGTTGATATAGTTTTTTCATCAATTCAAATGTAGAAACATAGCATGGAAACCTCCCCACTAATTTCATTTCAAGAATTGTTGGGTGTGGAGCATAATTATTATCCTGATTCAAAGGTATGTTTTGATCTGTGTTTGGATCCTAATCCCCGATGTGGTGTGTGGGAGGGCTTCCCCCCCTCTCTCCCCCCCCCCCCCCCCCTATTTTCCTGGGGGGCAGGGGGGTAGTTGCATTGTTCTAAGGGCCCCCCTCCCCTCCCCTAGCAGGGGTTCGAGGGAAGAACACCTAAAGATAAAAGTATATGAAAACATCCTTGTAAAATATTGTAATTTAATAGTAAATATGAGCCATTCATTAGGTGGTTGATCTGATGGTAGAAGTTATTTTAATTTAGGGTTTTTTCCCTAGAAGGCAACCCTCAATCTATATGAGGGAATTGTATTACAACTGTGTATTATGATTTTGAGCAAGAAAGAGAAAGGATATTGTGTGAGAGTGAAGAGGAAATTACAACGGATCTATTTTAGGTTGTATCTCTTCGTTTTGTTGGATTATATAAAAGGAAGAACTAGTTGTTGATCTGTGGATGTAGCCCAAATTGGGTGAACAACTTATATCTATGTCTCTCTTGTTTTATGCATTTTTGTATTTGTGTTTCCACAATATTTTGTGTATTTCAGTGCTTCGTTAATTAATTTCTAACAACTATCATTAGATTCAAAGGTTTATTTGGCTGATAAGCTTATAGGAGAGAAGGGTTCTTGGTTCGAGTGGGAGCAATGGCAGAAATTGGTAGGTTTAGGGTCAAGAAAGTTAACGTCCAAAATTAGAAGTTGTGGAAGATGATAATGGAATATTATCTATATTATAAATATGTGTACCTACCATTAAGTGGAACATCAAAGAAGTCGACAAATATGATGGACGCAGAATGGGAGATTCTCGACATGAAGGCATTAGGAACAATACGACTTTGCCTTGCAATGTCAGTGGCATTGAAAATTTCCAAGGAAAAGAAAAAAGAATTAATGAAAAAAATAGCCAAACGATATAAATGGCCCTCGTCCTCAAATAAGGTATGTATTATGAAGCATCTGTTAATATGAACATGTTAGAAAATGGATCTGTTGCTAATCATTTAAATGAGTTTAATACAGTTACCAGTTGTTGAGTGATAAAAGGTGCCTTTTCAACTCCTAATTATCTTCACATGAATTATCAATCCAGGCAGGTCTTTCTATTTCAAGGGTGTACATAATATGTGGCGGCTATTTAACTCAGAGATTAATGCTTCTAAATTGCAGTATAGATCCTTTAAATACAAGAGTAAATGGATGTAGCAAGTAAATTCTAACTGCAATTAAAAGAAAACTCAATCCTTCAATGAAATAAAATCCTACAACAATTCAGGTAATAGCAATATGCTATTCAAGTAACAACAGTATCAGTTAAGAGTACAATAATGATAACTCTTCTCTTAGACACTGATTGAATTTAAATCAAACACACTACTCTGTAAAACAACAATGACATCAATCCGAGAGACTAACAGCAGTAGTTAACTCATTAGAGTTGATTACATCGAGCAGGATATTCATCTAGGAAACTCAATCCAAAGAGAAAGCAAACTAATTAAACAACAATGCTATAAATTAGATAAAATAGAGCTATTCTGTCAATGCAAAGAAATAAGGAACAACAATGAAATAAAATAGTAGAAAGCAATAAAC
Organism: Pinus taeda; assembly: GCA_000404065.3. Classification (NCBI taxonomy): domain Eukaryota; kingdom Viridiplantae; phylum Streptophyta; class Pinopsida; order Pinales; family Pinaceae; genus Pinus; species Pinus taeda. The sequence goes on along the minus strand of APFE031245079.1, from coordinate 54,062 downwards.
TATCAACTGTCACACTTGCAAGAATCAGAAATATATGACACAGGTGAAGCAGTGAATTCCACCGGAAGCCGGGTCCTTAGCCGCCAGTGTACACTGCTGGTTACTTCAGATAAATGAAAAGGAACAGCAACTCCTCTTATATATTAATCATGAAAGAGTATTACAATGTATTTACGTTCTTCGCTACAGCGAAATTCTGTAATTGAGAATTATAATAATAATAACAATATTTCTCCCCCTTCTTCTTACAATCATTGCCTTTTATAATGAAAAAGGGGTAAAATTATAGATGATAAAAATGATCCATCAAGATCTCTCGATCCTGAGGGATTCACACAATTTGCTAACTTCAGACATCTTTCTGTTCTCGCCTTGATCCTGTTGATTTGCTTTTGGACGTATCTGCAACTGCCGTGTTCATTCCTTAGTTTGTTGCTTTTTCACTGTCCCTTAGTTAGGGAACAATAGTTGTCCCTTTTCGTACTTTCCTGCATAAAGAAGGATGATAATTAGCCAAAGCATAACTGTAAATAATTTATGTATTTCCTACCATGATTTCTTAATAGATTAGTGTATTGAGATATAGAAAGGATGAGAATAAAGGAAAAGGATAATAAGTTAATATTAAATGCATACCTTTTCCATGACCCAACATACTCCCCTGCTTACCCTTTTTCATGTACTCATGAAAACCATGTAGTTCGTGTGCAGAGCAGTCAAGGAATAAGCTAGAGAAGGAATGTCGTGAAGCAGTATAAAACCATGATTCTTGGCCAAAATTTCAAAGATGTGCCATGTTTTTCCTTCAGGCAGTTCATATATAGCCTTGCACCCCTTATCGGGATACCCAATAATGGGGCTGTGGAACCAACAGCCTAGCTAATAAGAACCTTCCCTTAAGATGAGATTACTATAAATGACAAAGAATTCTGCAACCATTTTAAAATTTTTATAATTGAATGTTTCTCTATTATGTAAGTTGTTATTGGAAACTGTCCATCTAAACTTGGCTGCAGCGAAAGAGCTTTCTTGAATGGAAAGGAAATACTCTACTCCTTTTTGGATAATTTATTTTTGAATAGGAGCCAGAGTTTTGATTATTCCCTCTTCATCAAACTTTTGTGATTGGCTAGCACTTGTAATGAATGTTTTGGTTCACCTCTAACCCAAAGGTCTAGTCCATTTTCCTGCCTCTGGAACGTGTTGTGAGCTCTGAACCATTTCAGTTGGTTAACAACAAATGAAATAAAAGCTTAAAATTGAACATCCCTACAAAAGGACTAGGGTTCTTTTCAGTTTCTTCTTCTAATACAAACTTGTGTAAATAAAATTCACACAGCAGCCTCTGTACTTTTACCCCATAATGTTTGCAACAATTTATAAAATCCTTAATTGTTTTCAACTCTATCGGTTTTCCAGCTTTGACAGCTTTGATCTTCAACTGTAAGCGTCTTTCCATCAAAAATAGGGCATACTCATTGGCAGGAGATCTACATGCCAATATGTTAGTATATAAGGAGCAAATAGTATCCATTTTACTCCTAGCCTTTTCCAATCTAAGTTTTATTTTCTCAGTCCTCTCTTCTTCCTTTCTGTATTCATCAAATGCCTCACTTTCTGAGATGTTCATGTCCTGAAGCTACTTTTGTAATTCCTGGTATTTCTATTGGGGGACTATTTCTAGTTCAAGGCATTCTATGGTAAGCCGAGCCTGGCCTAAATCTGCTTGAAGATTCACTATGCTGGGGTCGTTGCTCATCATGACATCTTGGGCTTGGGTATTTGTCTGTGTACCCCTGCTATGAGAATGGATGTTGATTTTCTATGTTTCTTTGTTATCGAAGGCCTAAACCTCTATCTGCGTAGATGTGTTATAGGAGAATGCTATCTCTGTCTGAATGGCTAGGTCATGAGAAAGTATAGCCTCTGTTTCGGTAGCTGTTTCTGTAAAAATTGCATGTTGTTCCCTAAAAGGTTCAGTGATTATGGGCTCAATTTGAGCCCTTGTAGCTTCTGTTTCCTACAATTTAGTTTGGATGGCTGCATTTATTGTTTCTGGGGTTTTTTCTGGGACTTTTCCTGCTGCTAACTCCCTTATTTTTCGTTTGAGCCTCTTCACTATTTTCCGCAGCCTCTGTTGTTCCTTCCTGGGCTTTTTAATTGTGGCTCTATTCTTTTTAGGGGGAGCGAGTGTTTTGTTGGTCGTTTCTACTCCTAACGATCTTGGTTGCTCATCTTGACTCTACTCTAAAAGGACTGTATCCCTAGATTGATTGTCAACTTATTCGTTTATTTCCATGTCCTCTGTTTGGTCTATATTTTCTATATTTAGGTCTACCTGGCTAGGTTCTTCTGGAGGTATATTTCCAGGTTGGTCCATCTCTTCCTGAGTAACTTCTGCTCCTATTTCTACTTCACAGATTACATTTTCTGGTATGCTCCTGTTGTGGCCATAGTTTTCTTCTAATTGGGTTTCTCCAATGTTAAAGTTCAGCAGGCTTTCGGGCTGTATAAATTCATTCATATTGGCCAAAATCTGGGCCATTTCAATATCATGCAATAAGTCTCATGACGAATTTGTATTTGATGTTGAGGGGAGTTCTGTTTCATTTCTTTCTTCTTCACTAGAGTGCTCTATTTCCTCCTCAAGTTTTGATTCCTGGTCATCCTATCCTTCCAACTATAAATATTGCTCATTTTCTGGACTAGATAGTTCTATGGGTTGGCTACTGCTACCCTGGGGATTTTAGCTATTCCCAAGCTTGTCCTTACTCTGGCAGAGTGTCTGCATTTTTGTGAGATATTTTTTGTGCAGGTAGTCCTTTTCCTCTTTGGGACAGGGTTAGGAGCAGGTAAAACTAACCCCCTTTCTATGGTAAATATTAATTCTTCCCAACTTGTTTGCTGTTGGGCAAGGTTGTAGCTAACTATTAGCCTAATTAGACAATGATGACTTACGACTGTTTCTATGTGTTGGGATTTTCTTATTCTTTTAATAGAATCATGCAGTAAGAAATTCAAATATGCGGGTGGATTTACTGTACATTTTTGCTTCCAAACTGCTAAAAATTTAAGTTGTTGTGGCCTTACCACATCTTTACATCCATCACATGTAATGAAATTCTGAACAATTCTGGCTAGTTCTCCCCACGGTTCTCCAAAGGATGATGGTCAAACTCCTTTTCCTTTGATGATCAACTCTTGCCCTTCATCTTTAAAGATTTCAGTGACATCCTACAGCTTCAGTCATTTATTCATCCATGGGAGTCCTTCAGCTGGTAATTCAAAAGCCTCTACAATCACAGCATCTGAGACTATGATTTGTCTACCCCTCACCATATACTGGTCGTTCTGTAAATTCTGTAGGAATTCTATGGTGATTGTTTCATTGAGTTGCTGGAATTGTGTGAAATATGCTACCCTCCTGGCTCAGACTAGAATTTCTCTAGTGGCATAAAAAACAATCAGTATCAGTGGCTCCCTGTGCATTGTTCATCCTCCCATATTGCCTGAATTCTATACACTGTAAGTTAGCACAAGTAACACAGCAATAAACAAAGCCAGTGATGGAACAACAAGTTGTTAGGATCATTATATCGGACGATATTATTCAGCATAAATACCATTAAAGACTTGCTATTATGGAATGTCATATAGTCCGACATAACCAAATAAAGGACTGACACGCATGCATAAGTACTTTTCGAGTCACCCTCAGCCCCCTTTAAAATGATAGGTCACCTTCGACCGAGTGAATGAAGGAAAATCATGCTAGTGCGGACATACATGGATGATGGGAGTGATACGGTACGCCTATTTATGAAATGACCGCAAGAGATATCAAAATCATGAAATCAATGTGTATATGATAATTATCAATTAATGAGGAGATGCTATGAGATGATTTCAAAAAGGGAAAAGGAACATTTGACACAAAAAATATACTTTACCGTCATCATTCCACTTAAAGCTTATTATGATTGATTTTTTTAGAAGATATCCATGCATAACGGTTCAACATAAATTAGGAACATAATCGCTCTGTAGTAAAGATACCAAATATGGAAAGGGACTTGAAATAGCTATTGATGTTGGAAATATGGCTTCAATACCATCAACTAAGTTGTTGTTACCTGCAGGCATCTATAGCCTCGATAGAATTGCTTTCTAACCCTTTGGAACCATGGTCCTTTATGTAAAATAGGGAAAGTGCGTTATGCTATCAGAGTGGAGACCAATGTGCTAGCTTGGTGACCAGATGAATACATTGCCAATAACTAGGAAGGAGAAAGAGGTGGGCAGGTCGGCTCATGATGAGACCTCTTGTTCTAAGGACTTCTTATTCATCCATTAGATCATATCCCTGGTATGGTGGCCATAGTGGGAATGCCACTTTGCTGCTTCCTCATGATCATGGTAGGCTGGCTCATGATGAGACCCCCTATCCTCCATCCGTAACAAAATCATACAATTGTTAGTGTATATATATATATATATATAACAACACTTCCTATTTATACATAGAGGGTGGCTCAACACTCCTTAGGAGTAGGAAAAAGGTGAAAGAAGTCTAAACATATCAAATAGAAGAAAGTATGCCCTTAACCTTATTTGATTATAACGAAGAGAGAGAATTATAGGGTTTAGGGAAGAACCAACATGGTACAAGTAATCAATCACTTTGATTTATAATGGAAATAAGGACAATGAAGTGATATAGATGGCTGTGTCCTTTCTTTTTCGATCAATACAAAGCAATCTTGTTTAAAGATGATAATATTCAATATTTGCTTGTTCCAGTAATCCTCAGATTTGTATCCTCTCATATATATTTGTACCCTTGTGCCTAATAGAGGGTCATAAAAAGTGAAATAATATTCACAAAGCGCTTATTTCCTCAAGAAAACCTCACACAAAGAGTGTTGTTCCTTGTAGGGAACAACAAGAAAAGACACACAAAAAGGTGTTGTTCCTTAAAGGGAACAACAATTGTTCCCCGTAAGGAACAATGAATGAAAAATACATGTGGATGGTGTTGTTCTGTGTCGGGAACAGCAAAAGGATATATAAATGATGGTGTTTTTCCTTATAGGGAACAACAGTTGTTCTTTAGGAGGAATAGCAGGAAGAAAAATTACACACGAAAACTGTTGTTCCTTATAGGGAGCAACAATCGTTCCTTAGAGGGAATAGCAGTTGTTCCTTATAAGGAACAACGAAAAGAGAAAAATAATTGGACGTGAAATTGTTGTTCCTTAGAGGGAACAACAGTTGTTCCTTAGAGGGAACAACAGTTGTTCCTTAAAGGGAACAACAACTGTTCCTTAAATGGAACAGCGGAAAAACATATGCAAACAAAATTGTTGTTCCTTAGAGGGAACAACAGTTGTTCCTTATAGGGAACAACAACTATTCCTTAAAGGGAACAGCGAGAAAACAAGTCCAAATGAAACTGATGTTCCTTAGAGGGAACAACAGTTGTTCCTAAGAGGGAACAACAGTTGTTCCTTAGAGAGAACATCGAGAAAAAAAATCCAAATGAAACGGTTTTTCCTTAGAGGGAACATCAGCTATTCCTAAGAGGGAACAACATTTTTTCCTTAGAAGGAACAACAAAAAACAAATACATGCAAAATTGTTGTTCCTTAGAGGGAACAACAACTGTTCCTTAAAGGGAACAGAAAAAAGCAAATAGACATGAAAGTGTTGTTCCTTACAGGGAATGGCAGATGTTCCTTAGAGGGAACAACAATTGTTCCTTAAAGGGAACAGCATGAAAACAAATAGACAGGGAACTGTTGTTCCTTAGAGGGAACGACAGCTGTTCCTTAGAGGGAACATCAACTATTCCTTAAAGGGAACAGAAAAAAGCAAATACACATGAAAGTTTTGTTCCTTAGAGGGAACGAAGGTTGTTCCTTAAAGGGAACAACAAATGTTCCTTAAAGGGAACAACACAAAAACAAATAAACATGGAACCGATGTTCCTTAGAGGGAATGGCAGTTGTTCGTTAGAGGTAACATCAATTGTTCCTTAAACAGAACAACATGAAAATCAAATATACAAGGAACTGTTGTTCCTTAGAGGGAACAATATCTATTCCTTAGAGGGAACAAAAATTGTTCCTTAAAGAGAATAGCATGAAAATCAAATATACAGGGAACTATTGTTCCTTAAAGGGAATGGCAGCTATTCCTTAGAGGGAACAACAATTGTTCCTTAGGGAACAACATGAAAATCTGTACACAAAATTGTTGTTCCTTAGAGGGAACGACAATTGTTCTTTGGAGGGAATAGAAGCTGTTCCTTAGAGGGAACAACAAAAGAGAATTTATATACAATTTATACAAGCAAATTCAATCAAAATAGAAAGAATTTTTTTTATGTACAAATTTCAAAAACAAATGAATTATTCACCGGGCCAATGCTGAGGACCGGTTGCCCTCTTCAGCTAGAATCTGTATGGTGGAATCTTCCCGTGATTGTGGGCAAAAGGATTCCCTGGTAAGTGGTTTGTGATAGACTCATACTCGATGTCCATTCGCTTTAAAAGACTAACTAGACCCATCAATGGTGGCTAATGTGAGGGTGCCATTATTGTGCACCTTTTGTATCTCATAAGGTCCTAACCATCTAGTCTGGAGTTTTCCCAGGAAATACTAGAACCTAGAGTTGTACAGGAGTGCCCAATCTCCTTCGTGGAAGATCTTCTTTTTTATAAGGGCATCATGCCATTTCGCTCTTTTTTTCTGAATCAGTGTTGTGTGCTGAAGAGCTAATAGCCAGATTTCATCCAATTCATTGATTTGATGTAGCCTATTAATATGTGCTTTGCTTAAGTCCAAGCCTACCTCCTAAGATATTCCCAATGTCTGGATCTCAAATTCAATTGGGAAGATAGGTTCTTTGCCAAACACTAGCTGATATGGGGAATATCCCATGGTATTTCTCCATGTCATGCGGTATTCTCATAGGGCTTCTGGCAATCGAGTAGCCCAGTCACGTCTATGTGATGCAACTGTCTTTGTGAGTATTGCCTCAATTACCTTATTGGTGCTTTCTACCTGGCCATTTTCCTGCAAGTGGTATGGAGTCGTGATTGTGTGCATGATATGATGGGTCTTTAATGTTGTAGTGATCTTATGGCCTATAAATTGTGGTCCTCCATCGGTAATTACCTCTCTAGGCAAGCCATATCACACGAATAGTTGGAAAAGAAAGTGGATTACCGAGTCCTCTTTTGCCCTTGGTAGTGCCTCTACCTCCACCCATTTAGTCACATACTTAGTTGCAACTAATATATATGTATTTTGATTAGATGATGGGTTTATTGGGCCGATGAAATCTAATGCCCATCGCTCAAAAGGTTCAATGACTATCTGCGGGTGCAAGGGCATCTCATCGGACTACCCAGGGCATCCCATTCTTTGGCAACTATCGCATGCCTGGACAAACTTCTTGGCATCTTTAAAAATGGTGGGCCAATAATAGCCCATCTGTAATGCCTTGTGACCAATCCGATGATCTACAAAATGTCCGTCGCAAGGCCCATCGTGGCAAGCTTTCAGGATGTTGAAGATCTTGTCTTCCCTGATGGATCTTCTAATGTACATATCGACCCCTGTATGAAATAAATAGCCTCTGATCCAAGAGAATCGCGTGTTGCATTGTACTATTTGTTTTCTTTCATTAGGCATCAAGTTCTTAGGTAACTTTCCTACTGCCAACTAATTTACGACATCTGCATACCATGGCATTTTCACGGTTACGGAAAATAAATGTTCATCAGGAAACTGGTCTTCTACTACTGCAGAGTCGTCTGTCTTTAGAATTCATGAAAGGAAATCTGCTACTAGATTTTCTTTTCCTAGTCGATATTTGATAGTGATATCGAATTCTTGCAAAAGAATCAACCATCTTGTCACTCTTCCATTTGTAACAAGTTTATTAGCTAGATATTTAATAGCAGAGTGATCAGTGTATAAAAACGCAGGGTATCCTATTATATAATGTTTGAATTTATTGATAGCATAGATTACAACCAAAAATTCTTTTTCAGTGACAATATAATTTAATTCAGCAGTAGATAGATTTTTGCTAATATAGTATATTGCATATGGCTTTCTATCTTACTCCTGGCCGAGAACTGCTCCAATGGCTGTGTTTGAAGCGTCGGATGAAATCTGGAATGGCAAATCCTAGTTTGGGCACCTTAATACTGGGGTTGTTGATACAAGCCACTTTAAATCTTCAAAAGCACTGTCACATTTATCAGTCCAAATGAAATCAATATTTCCTATTAATGCATATAGTGGTGCAACAATTTGAGAAACAATCTTTATAAATCTTCTATAATAGCCAGAAAATCCCAGGAAACTGCGTACCTTAGATTGCATGGAAGGGGTAGGTATTAAAAGAACTATCTAAATTTTTGTTGGATCTACTTGGATTCCAGCTGCTGAGATATAGTGATGCAAGATGAGGCCCTCGGTCATCATCATGTGGCATTTTTCATGGCTTAAACAGAGTTTGGTGGCAATGAATCTTTGCAGCACTTTCTCTAATGTTTGTAACACTGACTTGAAGTCATCTCAGTAAGGTGTAAAGTCATCCACGTACAACTCAAGCTCTTCATTTATCAGATTTGAAAAAATGTTGAGTATAGCCCTCTGAAATGTGGAAGGTGCATTGCACGTCCCGAAAGGTAAGACCCTGTAAGCGAATGTTCCCCAAGGGCAGGCAAAGGTAGTCTTATCCTGATCTTCAGTGGCAATCTGAATTTGATTATATCCGCTGAAGCCATCTAGGAAAGAAAAGAATTTTTTTTCCTGCCAATCTGTCCAAGGCCTCATCAATGAACGGAAGGGAAAAATGGTATTTTTGGGTTGTTTTATTAAGCTCTCTATAATCAACACATATACGCCACTTTCCATTTTTTTCAGCACCATTACTATGGAAAGACCCATTTGTTATCAGATATGGGGTAGATGAAGTTTACATCTAACCATTTTGGTAGTTCATCTTTAACAATATCTTTAAGATGAGGATTTAACTTTCGTTGAGGTTGTCAAATGGGCCTAGCATATTTCTCTGTATAAATGTGGTGCATGCATAATTAGGGATCAATCCCTTTCATGTCTGGGTAATCTCGTGCAAAGGCCTATTTATATTTTCTCAGGAGTTGAACAAGCTTCTGATCTTGGTTAGCAGTCAGATTTTTGTTAATATTCAAAGTTTTTCCTAGCTCAATTTCTATGGTTTTGTTGTTATAAACAGAAGTTGTTGGTATTGATTGATCGTTAATATCTTTTAAGGGATCTTCTTCTATGTCGTTATCGACGACTACTTCGATCATGTGACATTTTAAATGGGACACGACATCTAGTTGGTTAATGTAAGTGTTAATGATGTCATCTTCTATTTGATCCTTAAATTCGAGAGCATATTCTATGGTTAGTGGTGATCTAATGTTTTCAGTTAGATATGATACAGGTTGCTTTCTGGTTTTGATTATTGTTAAAGTTGGCTGAGCTAGAGGATATAAGCCTAAATTCTTCACATTGCTTCCTCTTGTTATAGTCATACTACCTGTTCGACAGCTTATGTAAGCATCCGCAGTTGCTAGCCAAGGTCTACCTAGAATTAGGGGATGTCCATCGAGTCATTTTATAGGATTGATGATCAGAAAGTCTGCAGGGTATTCCCAAGAGTCTATTGACACCATTACATCCTGTAATGTGCCTTCTATTTTGATTACCGATCGGTCAGCCAGTTCCAACAAGGTCGTGGTTGGGTTCAAGGATGTAATGCCAAGATTTTGAGAAGTTGTGGTTGTAATAATATTGATTGTTGCTCCTAAATCAACTAATGCATTGGGGAAGGAGAATCCATTTATTTGCACAGTGACTATAGGATTTCCTTGGTCCTCATATTTTACAGATGTTTTTCTGCCTGATAGTAAATCAGATAAGGTACTGACTACATGGATAGTTGAGGTTCTTTTTATGTTCCTCTTTGGCTTTTTCATACACAATTCCTTAATAGGTTTTGCATAAATCGAAATGCCCTGAATAGCCTAGAGGAGTGGTATTTTTATACACAATTTTTTCAATTCTCCTAGAAGATCAAAATTGGGGTATTCTATTAGGCAGGGTATGATTAATCTGTCTGGGAATGGTGGAGAAGAGGTGATCGTTTGATCGTGAGTTTTCTGTCTAATCATGTCCTCCACTTGTGGTACTTGTTCTACGGGTAACTGGTCTTCAATTTGTTTGTTTTTATCCCCCTCTGATTCTATTATTTGCCCAGATCTTAATTGAAGCTCATTCCACTCCCTTAACTCGGTTTCTAGCTTTGGTCTTTCAATAATTTGCATAGATTGAACCAGTCTTTTGTTGGGGTTTGGGTTGGGTTGGGCTGGGAGCTGCGGTCGTAGGTTGGTCTAAGGGTTTTGTTGCAATGTGTAGGGTGCTGGCAGTGTGGGTTGAGGTAGGGGGATTGTTCGTGCTGGCTGATTTGTAGGTCTTTGTCATCTTGTCTGCTAGTTCTGGTTCTATGAAGTCGAGGGTGGCCATTGGGATTGATATGCATTATTCTGCCAGAAAGGTGGGAAGTAAGAGGAATTTGGCCAATTGTTACTTTGATTTGATTGTTTGGGCCAGGATGGCATAGGGAATGGTTGTTGTGACCAACAGGAAAAAGGTGGTTGATTCTGCCACATGGCTCCTGGATATTTTGCGAATTATATTGCAAAGTTTGAAAGAAAGAAGATGGATTAATCGGCGTACCTGTTTGTCGTGGTTTCCATTGGCGACGCTGATTTAGCAGGTAGACTGGTTCTGTTTCTTCCTATGCCTCCTTATAGACTGATTTTAACCCTGGAAGTGATGGGAAACTTTCTATGGTGTGATATTTAGTACATATGGCACAAGTTTGCACCATATCTAGCGGGCATTCTTTGTGACTATGCTTCTTCCTGCATCTAGAATAGAATATCACCAAGTTTTGTTCTACTTCTACCTAGTTTTGTTTGGTTTGCATAATGTCCAATTGCATTGTTAGAGTTCCCAAAATATCTATTTTGAAATCCTCTAGCAGGTTGCCAATTTCTGCACGAGTTATACCTCCTCCAAAGATTTTGTTGTCCCTCGTGGTCATGTTGTGTTCTACTAGTTCCAATCTCGTACTACCTCTTGAGGACCTGATACACAATCTAATAATGTTAGCATATTCTTCTTGATATATGTCACCTTTGCCCATAATATTTAATGTTTCTATCCATTGTTCTTTCATCCCTTTAATCAATGTAGTTTTTAGCACATTATCTGGTAAAGGTAGAGTTGCATAGGGAGACCCTTGGAGGTTATATTGAAATCATTCCACATATTCCTCTAATGTTTCACTGGGTCTTGCTACCATTTGGAATATTTCGTCTTTCAATTCCCTAGATCTGCAATAGTCCTGATATTTTTTTAGGAAAGCAGTTTTTATTTGTTCCCAATAATTTATTGTGCCACCACCTAATCCCATAAATCAACGCAAGGATACTCCTTTCAGTGTGGAAGGAAACAATTTTAGTTTTTGGGGGTCGGTGGTATAATCATAACCCCAACATAATACATCAAATTCAAATATAAATGCATCTGGATCCTCTGATGTTAATCCAAGAAAGGTGGGAATATTTTAGAGAGGGATAGCTTTCATGTGTGCGTTGACTGCTATGTCAACTATGGGATATTGTAATGTAGAGGTCTGAGGTGCTTGTGGGTTGTTGGCCATTTGGTCAAATATGTGCCATTACCCTTCTGAGATCTCTATAGAGTTATTCCTAGGATGATTAGAAGGGATGGGAATGATCTTAATAACACTCCCTCGCTCTGGGATACTAGGTGTTCCTTATTGAATTACTACCTAAGGGATCTTGGCTCCTCTATTTCCCCTGTTTCTCCTCCTCCTTCACGAATATTACAAAAATCCCCTTCCTGTGAGAAAATTGTTGAAAACTCTGCAAAGTTCCCACTGTTTTATTGTGGACCTCAGCGTAGGATATAGATGGTGAGCCTGTGGCCCGGAGGGAGACAGTAGGTTGTCTAGAAGCAACGTTTCTAGGACCTACTGATGGCTGAGATTCAACTTTCTTTAATATATCATCTATGAACGTTGATCATCCAAGGGTCATTTGTCCCTTAGATCTGTCAGGTTTGGGTAGTGGAATTGGATTGTTTTTGGGTTTTTTTCTTCTTACTCATTCATGCAAACAATTGAAATGTTTATCTCTACCCTAAGTTCTTAACAATTCTGTTGGAAAGCGGGCATGGGAGCAGGCATTTTACATGCTTTGTACGCAGGTTCTTACCTTTCGTTTTTAATACCCAGTTCTCTCCCAACAGATAAGCAACAAATTACTACTTCAGATTTCTGTAATTGTGCTGAAAAGTGGATGTAGGAGCAAGCACTTTACTTGCTCGTTACATAGGTTCTTACCTTCCGTTTGCAAAACCCAATTCTTCTTTAACAACAATCATCAGATGTACATTACTCCTTAGAAATGGCTACACTCTCCTTGGCAACGTTGCCAAAATGTTGAGTGATAAAAGGTGCCTTTTCAACTCCTAATTATCTTCACATTAATTATCAATCCAGGTAGGTCTTTCTATTTCAAGAGTGTACACAGTATGTGGCGGCTATTTAACTCAGAGAGTAATGCTTCTAAATTGCAATATAGATCTCTTAAATACAAGAGTAAATGGATGCGGCAAGTAAATTCTAATTGCAACTAAAATAAAACTCAATCCTTCAATGAAATAAAATCCTACAACAATTCAAGTAACAGCAATATCCTATTCAAGTAACAACAGTATCAGTTAATAGTATAGTAGTGATAACTCTTCTCTTAGAGACTGATTGAATTTAAATCAAATGTACTACTCTGTAAAACAACGATGACATCAATCTGAGAGACTAACAGCAGTAGTTAATTGTCATTATAGTTGATTACATTGAGCAGGATATTCATCTAGGAAACTCAATCCAAAGTGAAAGGAAACTAATTAAACAACAATGCTATAAATTATATAAAACAAAGCTATTATGTCAATGCAAAGAAATAAGGAATAACAGTGAAATAAAACAGTAGAAATTAATAAACTATCAACTGTCACACTTTCAAGAATCAGAAATATATGACACAGGTGAAGCAGTGAATTCCACCGGAAGTTGGGCCCTTATCCACCAGCATACACTGCTAGTTACTTCAAATAAATGAAAAGGAACAACAACTCCTCTCATATATTAATCATGAAATAGTATTACAAAGTATTTGCGTTCTTCGCTACAGCGAAGGTCTGTAATTGAGAATTACAATAATAATAACAATATTCATCCCCCTTCTGCTTACAATCGTTGCCTTTTATAATGAGAAAGGGGTAAAAAGTTAGATGATAAAAGCAATCCCTTAGGATCTCTCGATCCTGAGGGATTCACGAAATTTTCTAACTTTAGACATCTTTCCCTTCTCGTGTTGATCCTGTTGATTTGCTTTTGGATGTATCTACAACTGCCACGTTCCTTCCTTAGCTTGCTGCTTTTTTGTTGTCCCTTAATTAGGGAACAACAATTGTCCCTTTTCGTACTTTCCTGCATAAAGAAGGATGATAATTAGCCAAAGCATAACTATAAATAATTTCTGTATTTCTTACCGTAATTTCTTAATAGATTAGCGCACTGAGATATAGAAAGGATGAGAATAAAGGAAAAGGATAATAAGTTAATAGTAAATGCATACCTTTTCCATGACCCAACACCAGTTAGTTAAGTTCTGTAGGGTAAAATTATGATGATGAAGTTTGGACTCTATTATTTATGTGCTCATTACCAGAAATTTGGAATGGTTTAATTATGGCCATTAGTAACTTTGTCTCTAAATAGAGAACTTTAAAGTTTTATTATATTGTTGGTGCCATCCTTAGCGAGGAAATGCGATGGAAAAGCTCAGGTGAGACAATAAGTAATGCTTTGACTATAGAGACTATGGGAAGAAAAATGGCAAGAGGAATTATCCAAGGAAATCACAACAATTAACTAAAAGGTATATCCAAATCCATATCAAGGATAGTGTGCTAGAAATGTGGGAGAAAGGACACCTGAAGAAAGACTACAAATATCGGAAGGGAAAAGAAGGAAATGGAAAGCAAGAGAATAACCATGAAGTGAATGTGACGGTTGATGTGTTGCAAGATGACTTGATTCTTTCATTAGATAATATTATTGATGTCTGGGTGGTAGATTTAGGGGCCTCATTCCATGCCACACCTAATAGGAAACATTTTTATGACTATGTTCAAGGAGATTTTGGACAGGTTTGTGTGATTGATGATAAACCCTCTAAAATCATTCGAATTGGTAAAGTTTTTTTAAAGAAATAGAATGGAAACCAATGGTTATTGAAGGAGGTAAGGAAAGTTTCAAATATAAATAAAAATATAATTTCAATAGGGTGGTTGGGAGTTGAATATTGTGTAAGTAATTTTACGAACAAAACCTAGAAGGTGACTAAAGGAGCCCTGGTAATAGAAAAAGGAGAAAAGGTTGGTGCATTGTATTTATGCAATAGTATTTCTAATTATGTTAATGCTTTAACATCCACAACAGTAGACATGACACTCTGGAATCATATGTTTGGGCACATGAGTGAGAATGGGATTCAAATTATTCACTTAAGAAATATGTTTCTAGGTTTGAAACATATTGATTTGGATTTCTGTGAAAATTGTGTTTATGGAAAACAAAAGAGAGTCAGATTTATCAGACTTGGGAAGGAAAAGAAGAGTGAAAAATTAGAGCTTGTGCATACATATGTAAGGTTACTCACTCAGGTATCATATCTCGGTGGCTCTCGCTATTATGTAACTTTTATTGATGATGCAACTAGGAAAAAATGGATTTATTGTAATCGAAATAAATATGATGTATTTGATACTTTCAAGAAATTGAAATCTTTGGTTGAGGATGAGACAAGAAGTAATTTGAAGTGTCTCAAACTAGACAATGGAGGTGAATACTGCAAAAAATATTTTGATAATTATTGTTCAAATCATGGAATTTGCAGAGGGAAGATAGTTCCAGGAACACCATAGGAATATGGTGTCTTAGAAAGGATGAATAGGAAAACCATGGAGTGTGCAAGGTGGTTGAGATTGCATAAAAGATTTCCTTTATAATTTTGGGTAGATGTTATAGATATTATTGTTTATCTAATAAATAGAGGGCCTTCAAGTTCCTTGGGGGGTGGTATTCCAGAGGAGGCATGGATAGTTAAAAAGGTAAACTACTCATTTTTAAATACTTTCGGTTGTGAAGCCTTTGTCCACATCAGTAAACAAAATAGAAAAAATAATGAGGCAAAATCAAAGAAATTTACCTTTATTAAATATGGTGTAAATGATTTTGGTTATCACTTATATGATTATGAAAATCAGAAAATCATTAGGAGCAAAGATGTCATATTCAATGAAAAGGTCTTGTATAAGGATCATATGCAGGGAAGGAAACAAGAAAATAAAACAAAGAATACGCAATGCTTGATGAGATCACATAAAAAGTAAAGGTGCTTGAAAATAAAAATGATCAATAGCCACAACAGTGAGAACAACAACTACAACAACAGGCACCTCAAACACATGAATGTGGTGTTAGAAGATCTACCAGGATAATTATACCCCCTGAATGATACTCCCCTTCATTATATTATGTATTGTTGACTGAGTCAGTGAACTAGAAAGATATGAAGAAGCAATGAAGGAAGAAACTAGGATGAAGTGTGAGTAAACCATGGAAGAAGAGATGGACTCATTGACGCATAACCAGACTTGGGACTTATTCAAGTTTCCTACAGTTCAAACAACATTGCATAATAAATGGGTTCATAGGTTGAAGGATGAAGATTGAGGGAAACAAAGGTATAAGGCTAGACTGGTAGTGAAGGTATTTACACAAAACAAACGTATAGACTTTCATGAAAATGTTTCTCCTATTGTTAAAATGACTTTAATCATAACTATTTTAAGTCTAGTGGCAGTAGAAGATTTTCATCTTAAGCAATTAGATGTAAAGACAACCATTCTCCATGGGGATTTCGAGGAAGAAAATATATATATATATAGCAACCACAAGGGTATGAGGTCAAAGGGAAGGATAAGTTAGTGTGAAAATTGAAGAAGAGCTTGTATGGCTTAAAATAGGCTACAAGGTAGTAGTATATAAAATTTGACAGGTTTATGTTCGAACAAGGTTATACTAGATGTCACTCTGACCATTGTCTTTATCTTAAAAATCAAAATGATGGCTGTTATATTATATTGTTATTGCATGTAGATGAAATTCTTATTGGAGGATATAACATGCAGGAAATAAATGTGCTTAAAGGAAAATTGGAAATTTCCTTTGCAATGAAGGATTTGTGTGCTGCAAAAAAAATCCTTGAAATGAGAATAACTAGAGACATGAAAAATAGAAAATTAACATTGTCTCAGAGTGAATACATAAAAAAAGGTATTGGAAAGATTTAATATGCAGAATGCAAAACCGGTTAGTACACCTTTGGATAGCGATTTCAAACTAAGTAAGGAGATGTGTCCCAAGACTCAGGAAGAGATGGATTATATGTGTAAATTTCCATGTGTATCAGCAGTTGGAAGCTTAATGTATGCAATGGTATGCACAAGACCTGATATTGCACATGTAGTGGGAGTTGTAAGAAAATATATGAAAAATTCAAGAAAAGAGCATTAGATGGTTGTAAAGTTGATTCTCAGGTATTTAAGAGGTACCACAAATCAAGCATTATGCTTTGGTGGTTCAAACATTTCTCTATAGGGATATGTTGATGCAGATATGGCAGGTGATATAGATAACAGGAGGAGCACCACAGGGTTTTTGTTTGCTATAGGTGGAACAACTGTCAATTGGGTTTCAAAATTGAAAAACTTTATTGCACTTTCAACAACGAAAGCAGAGTATTTTGCTGCTACAGAGGCTACTAAAGAAATGATTTGGTGACAAAGGTTTATGGATGAATTACGAAATAAAAAGGAGATGGGAAGGTTATATAGTAACAACTAGAGTGCCATTCATATTGCAAGTAACTAATCATTTCATTCCAAAACAAAACATATACAACTCAAGTATGATTTGATACAGTCGATGTTGGAAGATGGATTGTGGAAGCTAGAAAAGATAGGCACTAGCTAGAATCCTACACATATTTTAACAAAACTTGTAACTAGGGGGAAACTGAGATTCTTATTAGTTTCATTTGGTCTTCAAGTATGATGGTGAATATAAGAAACAACAAAGTCCAAGTGGATTCATTTTCGAGCAAGTGAAGCTACGATGGATTTTATATAATCAGTCTCTAAGTGGGAGATTATTGGATATGGAGCCTGATTATATTCTTGATTCAGAGGTCTTGTTTCAGCCACTTTTGGATCCCAATCCCCAATTCTAGGGGGGGTGGGGGATATTCCCCACCCCCCCCCCCCCCCCCCCCAACTATTATTTTCTGGGGGATCTGGGGGGGAGAGGAAGCTACATGTTTATAGGCCCCCACTAGTGGGGGTTTGGAGGTAGCGCCCCCAAAGCTAAAAATAGATGAAAAACTTCCTTGTAAAATGTTGTAATTTCATAGCCAATCTAGTCAGTTCATTACAGTTCATTAGGCAGATGATCTGACGATAGAAGTTATGTTAATTTATGGTTTTTTTCCATAGAAGGAAACCATTGGTTTATATGAGGTAATTGTATTGTGGTTTTGTATTATTATTCTAAGTTAGAAAGAGAGAGGAGACTGTGTGAGAGTGAAGAGGAAATTATAGCAGATCTATTGTAGGTTGTATCTCTTCATTTTGTTGGATAATATAAAAGGAAGGAATAGTTGTTTTTCCATGGACATAGCCCAAATTAGGTTAACCATGTATATCTGTGTCTCTCTTGTTTTATGTGTTTCTGTATTTATGTTTCCAAAATAGTTTTTGTATTTCATTGCTTTGTTAATTAATTTCTAACAAGAGTCACCACCTCGTCTAGGTCAAGATGTATATTTTTATGTTTCAACTTGTTATTTAATAAAGTTCCAACCCATAGGTAGAAGGAAGCCCAGGCGTTGGTGATCACAATCAATAGAAGTTGTGTAGCCTAGTCTTCATAGTAATAATTATTACTATTTATTGAAGTGGTATGAGAACAATGATAAGGATAGAAAATAAAGAAATGAATTAATGATAATTGAGAAAATAGAAAATATAATGAATAACCCCCTTTATTTCTATTAAAACATGTCCTACCCATACCTATATCAATATGAAGGGATTTTCTACTAGTTTGATGCTAATAAACTATGTATCTAGTGTGTTCATAACTCTTAGGTGCAAGCATTTATCTCCCTTTGAATTTCACTGATTGGTTACACTTTTCTCCTAGATGTAGCAACAAATGAAACTAGAGAAAATCTATTGGTTATGGTATTACTAGAGTGATATTGAGAGGTGTAGATTTGATTGATCACTAGAGGTATTATGATTAAAGCTATTATTTGATTTATGATTCATATTACTCCCTCAATTCTAATAGATACATTTTTTTTCACACATAACTAGTGGATTGGTTATATCTACATGGCTCGCTCATTTCCCCTTTGTTTGACTAGTGATACTGATAGTTTTCCCATTTCTTTCCGTATCAAGCTAAGCTCTCAAGTCTCATAAATTCTTTCATTTCCCATTCACATTTCCACTAGTCAATTTCAGTCTAGTTTATTCAATAATCATTCTAATAGTGGTGTGTACACTTCCATCCCTGATTCTATTGAATCCCGTTCCAATTTTAATTCTCCATTTGTACCAATGGTGTGGATAGTGCTAACATACCATATTTTATTCCCTCAATGATATTCTTTCACTTCCTCATTTCCAAATAATATTGAATATCTTTTTCTCGTTCTGGAATGTGAAAATATCTCCAAAGAATAGATATCATTTGTCAAATATTGAGAGATGAAGTATACCTGATTGCTTCGAGGGGATAGTGATTATAAATTGACTTGGTAATATATGAATAAATCTTCTTATGATATATATGTCATGTATTCATGTATTCTATTTCTAAAATATGATGATGGATTCATCTCATATTATCATTTTAGTCACTAGTACGATGTGAAATAACATCACTTTGATAGGAGATATTTCCCTCTAAGGGAAAGTCACTTCCTACTTGAGTGCACATATTTCCTTACAATCTTTTAGAGGCCTATATTTCTTTTCATGTCCAAGCCTATATTATATGAGTAAGTTGGATGTATTCCTAGTGAATTTAGCGAAGAATATAAACCAAACCCCACCCCATCTTCTTTCAATTCAAAAGATTAACTTAATAAATCATTTCCATTATCAAAGAGTCAAGGAGGAAAGTGTTTATCCAAATTAGATGATTCAATGCATTATAAAATAAGTCACACTTTTCTAAATAATTATATTTACTCTCCCCCCCAACTTTCACCTTCCCCCCAGTCATTTTCTTCATTGTTCCATGGATCATCATGCACTTACTAGTAGATGCAACCACCCAAATTAGAATCCTTATAATGCTTCAGTACTAGGACATATTAATGCCACTTGTGTTGAATTCTTTCCTATTACACTAAAAGGAAAACTCAAACACTTCCTTCTTCTATGAAACCTTTATTATAGCCTCCTATCTAGGATGTTTGAATCTTGTCATGTCCAAAAGAATTGTCTCTATGGTGTTTAGCTTCTAACTTACGTAGTTTCCTCTCTAAAAATATTATACAGCGAAAATGATATTGGTATTTACACAAACCAAAACAATAAAGGCCTTCTTGTTACTAGGTGTTGGGTGAAACAATTGTTCCTTTAAAGCAAAGAAACAGGTCCACTTTGAAAATTAATTATCAATTCAGGTAGGATTGATTTAAGGCTATCACACAAAGTCTATACAAGGGAAAGTATAACTACCATAATGAATCTCAAACTAAGGTCATTGCAAACTCAATCTCAACAAACATCAAGTTGTTAAACTCTTCAACACAAACAGAAAAGAGTCACAGAATTACAAAATAAATAACTTCATTACACAACAAATCTCATTCATAAACAACACTCCTACAACCCTTCAATCACTCACTAAGCACACAAATTCAAAGAAAGTAAAATCCAATATGTAATAGGAAAGTAATAACTCACTGCTACACTAATAAAAGGGACCAACTCAAGACTATTTTGTCACACAATTCAAAAGCTCTCTGTAATCATTAACTCATAAATAAAATTAACAATAACAACAATCACATAATTGAGAATAATTAATACAAATAATTACCGTATTATACTTAACTAGTGATCAATTATCATATGATCTTAATACAAAAATACATTTTGGTAAATTTTCATACAAGAGTTTCCATGGTAAGGGAAAAGTTATAACAATTTCCTTTAATTACAATGATCTTTGTAGAAAATCTCAACTATTCAAGTTGTATGCTCCATGAATATCTCTTAGTGGTTGAGTTGGCTTTGACTTGATCCACTCCGAGATTTGATCCATGTGACTAATTAGAGAAGAATAGCATGCACAAAGCAAGTCATTCGTGTATCAACAAACATTTCTCGTAAAAAATTTCCAAATTGATAAAGGAAACTACAAGTGCAATCCTATAACAACAACTTCAACATACCACTTAAACCTAAAACAACACATATGTGAATTTTATAATAAAAAATTCCTAGGATAGTAGTTCTTATACAAAATTATAAGTAGAACTAGATGGATAAAGTGACATATAGAAAAGGACATACTTAGATGAATAATGGTTGTTAAAGTGATAAAATGTCGTCTTGTTCGTCAAAAAGGAAGAAAATTTAATAGGAAAATGAGTGTAAAAAGTTATATATTTGAAGGCCCAACATATCCCCCCATCTTAAGCATCTATTTATCCCCATGCAGACCCTTGTCACTAATTCCTAACATGCTAAGACTATAGTTATAAGAGATTGTGGGATCCTGAAACATCCTCTACTCTACCCCTGTAGCCTCTGGAAAATACCAACTCCACTTCCTAGAGTTTGTCAGCAAAATGATGTGGGTGTTGATACTGATAAGTCAAAAGACAAACAAGAGGAAATTTAAACCTAAGTACAATCCACTTATCGAGGAACCCTAGAAAAATATTTCATCAAGTTTTGATAACAATAGGGGTCCTCTTCCCTTAACTCATGTCGAAAAACATTCCATATAAACCAACTCCCTTCTAATGCACTCGCTTCTATCCCCTAAATATACCTAACACATCTCTGCAAAAATGATCTTCGATGTCCCATTACTAATGTTGTGGCGGCTGGAGATTGTCATATCCAATTTTATGCCCTAACAAAAACATTAGCAAAGTCAGGCTTAGTCTAATGCATAACTTTATTCATCCCTCATTGGCTATTATAGTTCCATATGAATCTTTCCACTTTACATGGTTTTGATAAAAAGACATAAAACCTCTCACTTGTACATCGCTCACATAAGGAATCAAATTAAAATATTTATCCCCAAAACAAACAAGATCATGTAGGTACAACTTATGGAGAACATGTTTCTCTGAGAACTTATCAGTATAAAACGTTTCCAAGAAATTTTGAATTTTCTTTGTATTATGTGGCCACTTTTCGTTAATGGTTGTCAGTTGAAATTCTAGAAATCATTTCTCTTGTAGGTATAAAAGACAAGATTGGGAAGGGAGTTTGCAGCTTAGTAAACAATTAATAAATGCATACATAGATTCCTTCTCTTGGTGTAAAAACTACACCCCCTCTTGCAATTCCTCCACTTGTGCCATTGCATGCAAGTTCCTTTCCTTTTCAATTCTTACAAAATCTTGAACCCTTAACTTTTCATCCCTTTCCTTCCTAAGACTATTTACCATCTCCTCATGTTGTTTCAAAAAAATAAATTCATCTTTGGGAAAGGTTGCTAACTTCTTCCATTTTTATAATTTCATAATCAAATATGCTTTTCTTAATAGTTCTTTAGGTTTAAGCTAGGTTATTCCTGATGTTGTTACAGCCTTGTAATAAAAAAAAAATTCCTCATCCCCTTTCCCCTCTTGTTGTGTTATGTCAACTGTTGGTTCTTGTGTAACAATAATGTCATCAACAATTTCTTGTGGGGTAGAAGTCAAATTAACTTAAATCTGCTTTATTTCATCTATTGGTTCTTGTGTAACAACAACATCAAAAATAGTTTCTTGTGGAGCAACAAACTATTTTTATTCTGAAGCTTTGCTTCGACTACTAGTTCTTGTGTGATAGCAGTTTTGTCAACAGGTTCTAGTGGAGCAACAAGCTAAAATACTTCGTAGTGTTCTCCCACCTAAAACCCCACTAAGACAATAATTAATTCTATAAGCTCGACTTCCTTAAGAACTTGTTTACATCCCACACACAAATTTGAGGTTGTTTCAGTGGGTGAGTAATTTTTTTTGCTTTTGCTAACACATTGAACCCATTTCTCTTCTCAAACTAGAGCTATTTCTCAACCAGTGAAATTTATTTCCTTAACTCTTCGTTTTCCTTTTTTAATTATTTAATTTGATGGACAAGAGGGCCAATTTTGATCTTACCTGGTAAAGGGGCATGCTCTTGATCTTTTGTAGATTCTTATACTACTGGTTCTTCTTCCCCATGCTTGAATTTTGGTGTAACAATAGAAGCTTCACAAATGGAATCACCTTCCTCTATAGGCTCTTCATGTTTTCTCTTATTGTGTTGCTTCTCAAACTCCCCTTGTTTAGTTGTAATAGTGCATTCTTTAGGTGATGGAGTAGTCCTTTGTGCAACAACCACTCACACCCTTCTCTTAGGGTTTGTTCTACCAATCAACTTCTCTAGTCTTCTCTTTTTTACTTTCACCTATCCTGAGGCATCCTTGGTTTCCTTAGAAATTATTATTTCTTTATTTGTTGGCTTTGGTATTGTTGTTGTTTCAGCTGTAGCTACTATTTCATCAATTGCTTCTTCTAGTTTTTCTTATTTAATATGACACATATGATAGCTCTTTTGTAATGATACACTAGACACCTCCACAAGCTCCTTTGTTTGTTCCCTTTTTCCTTTTGAGGATGTACCAAGAGAAGTTTTTCTAGAGATCCATCTCTTAGGGTTTTGACGTCTAGTTCTAAGAACTGCATCCACCCTACTTTGCCTAGGGGTTGCGGTTGTTCTACTATTGGGGGTTTTAAAAACCATACCTCTAAGGGATGTGTCTACTTTAAGTGTTGTTTCGGCACTCTCCTCATGCTCCTCACTTTGATCATCCTCTGCGTCTGCATGAGGTCTCACTAACAGATCAGCCCATGAACTCCCCTGCTCCTGCAATGAGTGAATTATGACTAATTTGATAAGTGCATGATTGGTCAAGCAATTTTATGGGTGTTTTTCCCCTCACACAACATCTACCATATGTTGTAAATATTTCAACAAGTAGTAGGGAAGATTTATAAACTTCCATGTCCTAAGATGCACCAACATTTGGAAATGGTAATTAAATATTATCCAAAAGCACCCTTCACAGGTGATAAATTTATGAATTAAGAGGGCCACATCATCCCAAGGGTGGGGAAGAGATGTTCTATCAAAGCCTCTACCCTTAGTCACCAATTCCTCTCCTTCCTACAAAAACATAGCCTCAACTAATGGAATCTCTGCCTTCCTTGAAAATCATTAAGTCCATGTCTATGACAACCATGTTACCCATGCAATTACCTCTTTTGTAATAGAAATTTTGAAACCTGTGACTTTGTAATATTGTTCGTTTAGGGCTTGTTCAAACTCGAGAGAAACCAACTTGATAAAACCATATAAATTCTTAAAATAACTCAACCACCCTGCATTTCAAAAACAATTCAAAGTTTTTGGGTACTGTAACGGTATATTAAGAGAGTTTGGCTCATGCCTTTCCACTGCTCCTCCCATGGCTTCCCAATATTATAACTGCTCAATGTTGCTAAAGATCCATTACAAAATTTCCTTTGGTACACACAAATGCTTTCTAAGGAGAGAATGTCGATACACAACAGTTACTCCCTTTTTACCAAATTGGGTCTTTTATACTTATGAGAAAGGACTTCACACAATCGCAAGAATTTCCAAAAATGAAAATAATGATAATAATTATAAGGGTAATGATCGTAAAGATAACAACAGCTACCATAGTTTAATCATGCATGATGGTAAAAGGTAATGACGGTCGCGAAGTATAATCATGCATTATAATAAAGTGAGGCAATTATTCAAATGATGAATAATAAATTGGGTGAAATTGTAGTGTATCATTTAATGATACAATACACTCCTCCCCCTACTTTTTGTACAATTGTCCTTGAAATACCTGCATTAGGGTAATAATGTCCCTTCTTAATTCTAAATCCTACAAATAAATGACAAAATAACAAACCTATCCTTGGCTTACGATTATGATGACATAGGGTTGTACAAATCAAATGATTCATGAAAATCTCTTTGTGGCATTATGTTCATATGTGAAATTATATTAGTATGATGAGACAAACAATATGCTCTTGTGACAATAGATTAAATCTATCAGCCTTGAGACCACATTGTTAACCATGAAGGTGTCAATAATACCTTCAACTGAAGCAACAATAATAGGCCTCCAAAGGGGTCTTCAACTATAGCAAGAACAATAGATCTCCAAAGGAATTTTCAAATGTAGAAACAATGACAGTATCAAGATATAGACAAAAAACAATGATAATATCTAGTCATATATTTAGTTGTGTTAGAAAAATATTAATCATAGTTGAACTATATGAACCAAGTTATGATGAGTCCCAATCTAAATATGTCACAACAAACTTGAAATCAATTATTAGAAAGAATTGTCACATGTAGAAATTCCCACTGTAGATCACCTGATAATGCAAAAAACTAAAGCAAAACACAATATGTACTTCTACAACAAACTTTGTGGAAGCTTAATCGAATATGAGCAAGATCAAATAGAACACATATAACTAAGAATGAGAAATCAATCACACATGAACACAGAAGAATAACCCGGGGAAAGCCTCAGCATAAAATCCCAATCTATGTATTATCATACAAGTGGAAATATGTTCAAGTTACAAAAAGGATCAGCTTACAAGCTATCCTGCTCTCTCTGCAATCAAACAATACTTCTCATAGACAATCAAAGGCTCTCACAACCTTCTCCTCTGCCCTCCAAGCCTCCTATTTCCTTGCGCAATTTTTCTTGGGGTCTAGTGCTTCTACTTGTGTGAATTCCCACCTCACACTACTCACTTCGCTCAGAAATAACTACACAAACCTAAAGGAGATTAATTCCTTCTACATCGATGAGTTTCCTATATAGGAAGAATCCTCCAACTGATAGTACATTGTCCCTTTCTCTGATCTCAACTAGGTCTCTAACTGAACTGACATGCACGAGTTATTTATGAGAGAATATTCAGTTATCTGAAGTGCAACAGTTACATGCATGCCTGCATTAACTAACTGAACTCATAATTAATTCCACAAACTGTTACAACTAATCTAACTGGACTTGACTAGGTTAACTGAGCCAACTAATTACAACTCATCCTTATCTCTTTAACTGATGGATAAATTCCTCAATGAATGGAGAAACTGTTGCATGTCCTCACATAGACTTCGTGTTTGATTTTCTACAACTAATTAACTCAAGATGAATTAATTAATTATTTTACAAACAACTGCTAAGATCAAATTCGAATTTTACTTCTCAATTTTAGTTCAAGGACTAACTAAAATTGGAATCCATCCCAAAATGCTATTTATAGAAATTTTATTTTTAGCACTTCCATTTTTCATTCCTTGTTGCTATGTCCAACACTGGTACTTGAAATGCTATTTATAGCAGTGCTATTTCTAGCATTTCCATTTTTACCATTTCTTGTTGGTATTTTCAACATCACATTTTTATTATAGAGGAATAAAAGGTATTGATTGCCAGCAAGTTGGTTTTTAGTCATCACAGTCATCCAATAGTGCCCAAAAGGGGTTTTCCCCATTGAATGTTTATTTTTTCTATTTTCTTTTTTTTTCCTTTTTCTATATTATTTCTTTTATTATTTGTCAAATTGTTTTACGAATAATTAAATAGCTGCCAGCATAGGAGAAACCCCCTCTGCCCCAATAACCTCAAGGTCTAAACTTGCAGTTGAGACAATGTTCACAAATGAATCCTTAGAGTTAGGTTTATGATACAGCCTGAGACAATGTCCATTAATAAGAAAAGATATATGAGAATTATCACTAGTTGTCAATTTTATAGCCCCATTGTCAAGGACTACTTTATCTCACAAGGACCTAACCATCTAGTGTGCATGTTTCCATTAAAATCCTTAAAAGTAGAATCATAAAGTAAGGCCTAGTCACCCTTCTAAAACAACTTCTTCTTGATAAATTTATCATGCCATTTCACATGTTGCTGTTATATGATATATGTTCATTGCACAACAACTAGGTACTTTTCTTCTAGATCATTTAGTTGTTTCAACCTATTCCCTCGAGTTTTAGTCATATTTAAATGCACTTCCAAGGAAGTACCTAATATTTTAATATCAAATTCAACAGGAAAGATGGGATTCTTACCAAAAACCAGTTCATAAAGGGAAAAACATGTAGTATTTCTCCAAGTTGTTTGATAGGCCCACAATACTTTGGGAAGTCTCTTCACCCAATCTCTTCTATGTCCTCCTGAAATATTTGTAAGAATAGCTTCAAGTAATTTATTAGTACTTTCCACCAATCCATTTTCCTAAGGATGATAGGGTGTGGTAATTCTATGATGAACTCCATACTTCTTGAAAAGATCTTGTATCAGACGATAGGTAAATTGTGCTCATCCATCTATTACTATTTCCCTTGGTACTCCATACCGAGTAAAAATTTCTTCAAACAAAAAGTATGAAGCACCATGACCAGTTGCTCTAGTAAGTGCTTTGGCCTCTACTCATTTGGTAACATAGTCTGTGCAAATAACAATATAATAATTTCACTAAGATGGGGGATTAATCGGTCACACAAAGTCTAATTCCCATCTCTCAAAAGGTTCAACAACCAGCTAAGACTATAAAAAAATATCATCTGATTGAGTAGGTTGAGCCATTCTTTGGCAATAGTCACAACCCTCAACATACTATCTTAGCATCTCAGAATATAATAGGTGAAAAGTAGCCCATTTGCAACACCTTTTGACTAGTCCTCCTATCTGCAAAATCCCCCCCATAGGGCTCATCATGACAAGCCTTGAGGATATCATGGATCTCATCCTCCTTCACACACCCTCTAATTTGTTTATCAAAATCAACATGAAAAATGTTTCCATCCACCCATAAATATCTGGCACTTTTCTATCAAACCCTTCTCTTTTCTCAGGAGAAAGGCGATGAGGAAACTTTCCTACAACAAGGTAAGTAGGAATATCTAAATACCATGGTGAATAAGTAGATTCTATAAATAGATACTCATCTGGAAAAAAATCTTCAATGGGTAGATCATAAGTAACATGAGTTACCCTAGAAAGAAAATCCACAATAACATTGTATTTTCCATATTTATCTATAATAGTAATATCAAATTCTTGGAGTAACAACAACCACCTAGTAACCCTAGCAATTGTAATATGTTTTTTCATTAAAAATATGATAGAAAAATGATTTGTATGCATGAAACTTTGATAACTATTGATGTAATGCCTAAAATTTTTAATAGCATGGATGACAACAAGAAATCTCTTCTCTATAATGGTATAGGTTACCTCCGCAGAAGCCAAATTCTTGTTAATATAGTAAATGGTGTATGGGTTGTTTCCATCTTGCTGGCCAAAAATAGTTCCAATGGCTATATCAAAGAATTAGTAGAGATGTGGAATGACAAATTCCAATCTAGTCCTCTTAAAATAGGAGGTGCTATTACACATTTCTTTCGTTCTACAAAAGTGTTGTTGCACTTATCAGTCCATTCAAACTCTTTGTCTTTTGTTAATAGGGAAAATAATGGTAATGCAATCTTATCAAATTTTTCTATAAATCTTTTATAATAACATGATTTCCCTATTTTGTGTTTTAAGAGTAGGAACTTTTAAAATTACCTCTACCTTTATCAAATCCACTTGAATACATGCAACAGAAAGATAATTCCCTAGAGAATCACTCTCAGTCATCATCATATGAAATTTTCTAGCTCTGATATATAGGTGAGTTTAAATGTAGCATTTGAGTATTTTTTCAAGTTTGTTCAAGGCTTCTTCAAATCCACTCCCGTAAGGTGTAAAATCTTCCATCAAAATTTCTAAAGAGTCATTGACCATATCAACAAATATCACCAATACTAAATGTTCAAATTTTGTAGGTGCATTGCACAGTCCAAAAGGTAGGACCCTATAAGCATAAGTACCCTAGGGGAAAGTAAAGGTAGTTTTGTCTTGATCTTCATTGGCAATCTGAATTTGATTATAACCACTAAATCTATCCAAAAAATAAAAGAATCTCTTATCGGATAGAGTGTCTAGGACCTTATCAATAAAACGTAATGGAAAATGGTCCTTTTGAGTGGCCTTATTTAGCTTCATTTAATCCACACGATTCTCCACTTCCCATTTTTCTTAGGAACAATAACTAATGGAGATACCCACTAAATTCCAGAAATAGGATAGATGAAATTTGCATCCAAAAGTTTATGGAGTTCTTCCTTTACAATTCCTTTTAAATTCAGATTCATTCTATGTTGAGGTTTCCTGACACGTTGATATCCTTCCTTTAAATAAATATCATGAGTACAAAAGGTAGGATGGATACCCTTCATTTCTTTATAATCCCATGCAAAAGTTTCCTTATCATTTATGAGTAAAAACATTGGTCTTTCTCTTTTTTCAACAAATAAATTAGGATTAATATTAAGGGTTTTTCCAGGCCCAATGTCTATAGGTATACTTTTAATACTAGAGGTGGTGGGTTTATCACGTGTGATAGACTCATCATAAAGTTTTTCCTCACCATATTTGTCTATTACAAAAATAATCAACTAGGATGTACAAGGTGTAACAGTAGAACAAGCACTAATAAAATTACGAATAACATCATCTTTAGTCTTTTTTTCTTTTATGTTCTGAGGCTTTACTTATAGTGATTTTTGCATGAGCATCAGTTTCATCCAAATCATATTTTGATTTTGGAGGTTTTTCAGATTCATAACTCGGTTTGGCAGGAGGATAAAGGAGAAGTTTCTTGGTAGTATGTCCATCCGATATAGTCATACACCCAAATCTGCATCCTATATAAGCATCAACAGTAACCAACCATTGTCTTCCTAAAATAAAAGTATCTCCACCTAAGCATGTTTTGGGTTGAGGAACCATGAAGTCTACTAGATACTGTCAAGAATCAACTGAGGTGATGATATCTTCTAATATCCCCTTAGGTCATATTTTAGACCTATCTACTAACTCCAGAATAGTAGGAGTTGGTAATAAATTGATAAGACCAAGTTCCACTAGTTCATTAGTTATTATATTGAAGGCAACCCCTGAATTAATCAAATTATTAGAAAGGGATACCCCACAAATATGAGCAGTCATAGTGGGATTCCCAGGTTCCTCATATTTATCAATCACATCATTTCCTAATACCAACTCAAATAATTTTCCAATTACTTGCATAATAGAAGGGTCCCAAGGTTTTCTACCTGCCTTTTTCACACAAATTCCTTAAATATTTTAGCATAAATAAGAACAACCCAAATTTATTAAAGAAAAGGAATTTGATCATGAAAATTCTTTAGTTTTGTCAAGAACTCAGATTCATCTTGAAGAGCATGGGTTGTTCTAGGAACACTAATTGTAGTATTCAATCATTAGAGCCTTATCAACTATTTCAACACTAAAATTATCATGTGTTGTTTCAGCCTTTTTCTTTCCAACAGAACCTTTAATCACATCTCCTCCTACTAAATTTTCTTCCTTATTTTCTCTTATAACCAGGGAAAGAGTATGGGTTACTGTCCTTCATGAGAAAATTTGAATATCATTACATCCTACCATAAAATGTAGTAAGTAGGAAAAATTGAGGATTATACCTATTGTATTTCCCTATTATTAGGGTTAGGATTGGGTTTCACAGAAAATTGAGGGCGCAGTAATGGAGTACTCACAGGCACACGATATCAGGGTGTTCGTAACTACTGTTGCATTGGTAATTGCACATGCATCTGGTTTGGGAGAGAAGGTCCTCACCAAGGTTGAGTCCATGAATAAACAAGTCACTAAAGCTAATGCACACGATATTGAACCAGAGAAGGGTTAGGGGGTTTCCATGAAATTGCTAGATATTGAAACTATTGGGATGGTTTGTTATAGACATATTTGGGCACTGCAACCCCAATCACATATGTCCATAAACCAAGGGATTATGAGTCCCTAAAAGTGTTTTTTCATACCCTAAAGGAACAAGGTCAGCTGATTACATCATCTCCCAGAAATTCTCCACATAAAACTGCTCAGAACTTGTCAAAACTGGACCATACAGACTGCTTAGTGCAGAGGGTGCGATGCATCTCACCTACTGTTAGGCCCCTATACTACTAGTGTAACCCCTTATTGTTATTAGTACAACCCACTTATTATATTGATGTACCCATGTAGTGCCCATATTGTTACTATTGTGCCCCATAGAAGCCTACTATTTGTTATTATTGTGCCCTTACATTATTATTGTTATGTAGGCTCTAATAATGTTATGACCCTTAGACTCCTATATATAGAAAGGAGGTCTTTTCATTTGTATCATCCAAGAATTGTTCATTTATGTAATGTAAAGGAGGTTGCCCCTCGAAGAGGCTAAATTCTAAGGCATTGATCTATCTTTTATATCTTTTCTTGAGCTAGTTTCATAACATTTGGTATCCGAGCTTTGGATTCTAGGGTTTCGCTGCTCCAAACAGGGCATCGTGGCATTTTCACTATAACTTTCTTTCTGCGACGTTTCAGAAGCTAAAGAAAAAACTCATTTGAGAAGCCCACTACGCTTCCGCTGAGATCGGGTGAAACAATTGTTCCTTTAAACCAAAGCAACAAATCCACTCTCACATTAACTATCAATCTGAGTAGGCTGACTTAAGGACATCATCCAAATTCTATGCAAGGGAAAGGATAACTAGCATAATGACTCTCAAACAAAGGTTGTTACAAACTCACTCTCTGCAAACACTCAACTTGTTCCACTCTTTAACACAACCAGAAAAGAGTCACACAATTGTAGAATAAATCACCTCATTAAAAAACTACTCTCATTCATAAACAACACTCCTAAAACCCTTTGATCACTCAATCAGTATTGAACACACACATTCAAAGAAAGTACAACCAATTTGTAACATGAAAGTAAATAACTCTTTGCTACATTAATAAAAGGGATTGATCCAGGACTATGCTATCACACAATTCAAAATCTCTCTAAAATCATTAACTCATAAATAAAATTGACAGTAACAACAATCACATAATTAAGAATAATTAATACAAATAATTAGCATATTCTACTTAACTAATGATCCTTGCTAGGAAGGAGGGCCCTTCCTCCTCAATAGGCATTGGTGCACTAAATAGCATGCAAAATACTCAGAGAAAGATATATGCCACAAGGTTGATATTTTCATTAATAAAATATTAGGATTACAAAGCTTGGTGCTCTCCCCTCCTCTCAAATGTGATCTGTCTAATTCCCTTTGCTGCCTCCGCAAGCAGAGAACTCACTTATTTATAATTTTTTAATGCAGAAATAAGATCATCATGAGAATATTTCAATTATCATGTGAAATTAAAATAAAAATACGTTTTGGTAATTCATACAACAGTTTCCATGGTAAAGGAAAATTTGTAGTAGCTTCCTTTAATTATAATGATCTTTGTAGAAAATATCAACTGCTCAAGTTGTATTCTCCATGAATATCTCTCGGTGGTTGAGTTGGCTTTAACTTGATATGCTCCTAGATTCAGTCCATGGGACTAATTAGAGAATAACAACATGTTCAAGGAAAATTTTTCGTGTATCGACAAACATTTCTCATATATTTTTTCCAAATTAATAAAGGAAGCTGCAAGTGAAATCCTATAACAACAACTTCAATAGACCACTTTAACCTGAAACAACTCATATGTTTGTTTTATAATAAAAATCACTTAAGGAAAAAGTTATTAGGGAAAATTATAAGCATAATTAGACTAAAAAAGTGACATATAGAAAAGGACATACTTAGATGAATAATGTTTGTTACAATGATAAGATGTATTCTTGTTGGTCAAAAAGGGAGAAAAAGGAATTGGAAATTGTGTGCAAAAAGGTAGCAATTCCATGGCCCAGCACTAGGATTGATGCTACTTGGAGCATGCATCATGCTAATAATTGATCTTTCCCTTACCATTCCTATACAACCTAGCTCCCTTACATATCCTTCCCAAATTTGGTCATCAATGTGAGATGCAACACATTCTCTTTACAGTGGCCCTTTGGTCATTAATGTGACTCGACTAGTTCGATCGTGACCTATAAAGTATTAAAATATAGGTTTGAAATTTCCTACCATGTTAGTCATATTAATTTTGATACAACATAACTCTTTAACAAGAAAAAAAAACTCATGTATATATTTTCATCTTGTCCGGGTAAGGAAGAAGTATGGGAAATACACTTATGCGTAGATTTCTCAAATCTTAAACGCGCCTCAGACAAGGACAACTACCCATTGTCGTCGATGGAGTAGATATTACAAACAATATCGAGGTCATAAATGTTTTCTTTTCTTTATGGATATTCTGGATACAACTAGGTTATGGTTTCAGAGCCTCACAGACTTAAGACTACCTTTCGAACGAAGTAGGGCACACTCGCATTCAGAAGAATGTCATTTGGGCTAGTTAATGTTGGTGTAGCCTTTCAATGTGCAATGGACATCACTTTTGTTGATCAGTCAGAGTGTGGTGGTGTATCTTGATGGTGTCACGGTTTTTTCAAAGAAGAGATCTGACAACCTATGCCACTTGAAGCAAATATTCGAGCGATGTCGAAAATATGGGATATCTCTTAATCCCAAGAAAGGCATTTCTGTAGTGTCCAAAGGAAACCTCTTGGGCCATATCATAGAAAAGAGCAAGATTAAAGTGGACCCTTAAAGTTCCAGAGCCATTATGCATATTCCCTTCCTAGTGAACAAGAAATAAGTGTAGTCCTTCATGGGGAAGATAAACTTTCTCCACAAATTCATCTCCGATTACACATAAATTGTGAAACCTATGAAAGAGATGGTGCGGAAGGATGCATTTTACAAGTGGGACAAAAGAGAAAAGGATGCATTTTCCCATATCAAGCAAGCTATTGTAGAAGCGCCAACCTTATCCATCCCAAATTTCAACAAATATTTTCTTCTATAAACCTTTTCTTCAGACACTTCTCTTATCGTCGTACTTACATAGAAAGATGATCAGAATAATAAGAAGCCCATATCTTTTATGAGTGATAGCCTACAAGGACCTAAAATTAACTATCTCGCCATTAATAAAAATGTGTATGAATTTTATAAGGCAATAAAGCACTTCTAGCCCTATCTTCTAAAAATAATTGCATTATCTTTGTTCTGCACCCAAGAGTAAGATCATTGTTTGTCAAACAAGAGTTGGGTGAGAGAAGACTGAATTGGATGACCGGTTTGTAGGAGTATGATCTAGAATTCAAGACAGTTCACATTATTAAGGTCCATGGTCTATGTCAATAAGAAGCAGAAGTGGTGGATGCAACAAAAGATGATCCATCTAGGTGGGAGTAGGAAATTCAGATGTACAACAATGAGCTATCCACCCCCACTACTATCTCAAACTCTTGGTATGAAAACATGCACTAGTATCTTAAGGATGGCACTTTTCCTTCTCACTTATTTTCACAACAGAAGAGGGTAGTCAAACTAAACTCGTTATCTTACCATTTAGTGCATGGGGTGCTTTTTAGAAAGCATCATAATGGAGTATTGCGCAGGTGCTTGGAAGCACATGATTCATAGAAAGTGTTGCATGACCTCCGTGACAGACAAGCCAAAGGACAATTTGCAGGCGATACTACAGTGCAAAAATTTATGTGGGCTAGTTTTTATTGGCCCACATTATTCAAATATTCTCATGCATATGCCCATAAGTGCCCAGTCTCTCAGAAGTCTTCTAGTCGAGGAAAGAAGTTAGTCGTCCCATTTCAGCCTATCATTGTGGAAGAACCATTTCAATAATGGGGTCTAAATGTCCTTGGTGAGATTTTTCCACACTCATTGAAGCAGCACCATATATTCTCACTACCACATATTACTTCATGCAGTGTACATAAGTGGTTCCACTCAAACAAGTGAATTATCACAAATTCATTAGCTTCCTTAAGCATAATATCATTTCTAGGTTTGGCATTCTCACTTCACTTGCTTTTGACAATGCAACATACTTTTCATCATTAATATTATATGATTTAACATTGGAAAATGGTATTATATTGAAACATTCTGCTAATTACTATCCACAAGGAAATGGTCTTGTTGAGTCTAACAATAAGAACCTCATCTGCATCATTAAGAAGATTGTTTTCTATGAACAAAGGAACTAAAACTGGGCTTTTGTGAATGCCTTGTGGGTTGACTGATTCACACAAAAATATTCTATGAATACGCCTCCCTACTTCCTGGTGTATGGAAAATAAGCCATCCTACCCTCGAACATTTATTTTCCTGCCCTTCAAATTTCACAAGAGTCCCAAGGAAATCCATGCTTATTGGTTCAGTGTAGGATAGGCACCCTTCGCAATCTATAGGAAGAAAGACAAAAAACAAAAGAAAAATTTTCTCTTCACCAGAGTTGTATCAGGAGGTAGCTCGACAAGAAGTCTATAGGAAAAAATGAATTCAATTTGGGTGACCTAGTCTTGAAGTGGGATAAATCCCACATGGACAAAGTCAAAAATACTAAGTTCCAATCATTGTGGATTGGACCGTTCATTGTGCATGAGACGTTTGGCCAACACACATATCATATTCAATATTTAGACAGGAAGATTGACTCTCTTCCTGTTAATGGCGAAGACTTAAAACAATATTTTCAACGATGGTCTTGGGTTGTGCCCTGCCTATATACATAGGTTTTTTTATTGCTTCTTTATTTATTTGGCCTTGCATTTTGTTTTTGTTCATGTAAATAAGTGTCATGTGTGAAATTGTTTTCTGGTTTCTATATGTGTGGTTGATTTGACAAGAGTCTTGTGACACTACAACATTTGGCTAATCTTTGGTCCTCCTTTGTTTTGGCTACATATTTTGGTCGATGATGTTCTTACGGGAAATATGATCCTTCCGTAAGGAGAGTTTTGTGGTTAACCATGATACCTGTGTCTATTATGGAAACCTTACACCCATACTCGATTCTTTATGTTTTGGTGTTTCCACACTTATCCAATCAAGTAGAAGAGGAAAAGGGGAAAAACCTAAACAAGAAAATCTAAATCAGAGGTATTTATATGCTTCTTTGAAGGAACAACCTCTCCTACTCTCAATAAGTGGGGATCCCTTTTCTTCCCACAAAATGAATAAGTGCCTATTCAAAACCCTGTATAAATAAATAAATAAATAAAGGCGAAAGAATAGAGAGGTTTCCTGTGCAGAGAGGTGTAGCAATCAACTCTATCAGGGTATTATCCAGGCTGGCAGCAAAGAAATGTGTGTGTTCCTGTAGTGACTCCGTTGAGGTATTGTCAAAGCCTGTTGGTAGTGGATCAACACTAGAGATGAAAAACTATACTCTAAAGATTTAAATTTCGCAAACCATACTACCCTTTCCTAATTCAAAAAACTGTGATATTTTTGGTCTTATGTTTATGTTCAACCAAGAAAGGACAGAGGGGAATATGTTCATTCAAAAGGTAAGTTGGGAAACCAATGTGATCCACACGATGAATCAATACTTCCCAAGGAACTAGACCCTACACAAAAGTATCAACTTAGACAGAGAAGTTGGAATTCTACCAATGTGTCACTAAGTGTTGTCGCTGCTACAAAACCCTCCAAAATTTTGGCCTACACCCAAATTTCAGAGGTTACCATGATCTGTCATACTGTCATCGCAAA
The DNA here is from genome assembly GCA_000404065.3 of Pinus taeda. NCBI lineage: Eukaryota > Viridiplantae > Streptophyta > Pinopsida > Pinales > Pinaceae > Pinus > Pinus taeda. Next base: position 17,801 of record APFE031245079.1, on the reverse strand, counting down.
CATTGAGACTCATTCCATGCGTTTCTCTAAGCATTTTGGTCTCATTTGTAAGAAAATCAAAGTGTCTTCTTTCGTATGTTAAGTGTGGCACGATGTACAAAGGATTATTTTGGTGGTTTCAAGGGGAAATATTGGTGTGAATAAGTTGGTCTTACCATGTAAACATGTGTCGCACTCATTGCCAAAGTTTTAAGCATTGTTGCACAAGTGTGATCACATTCATCGCAAAGTGTATCTTTGGTGTCACACTTGTCGTCGCAATGTTGTCCCACTGAGAGAAGTTTTTTTTTATGCATTTTGGATGATCTATGTTGTGTCTTCAAGAATCCTAGGTGTGTGATCACAATAAATTCTTATCGTTGTTCAAATCAGCTTCATAGCTCCCACACTTAGTCAAATTCAAAAAACTTCCCCACTAAGAAACTTAGCCTCATTTGACCCTCTTGAACTGTGCATTGTGATGTCTCAACCCTCTAGCAGTAATCCTGCCTCTTGGCACTAGGCAATGCATAGTTCCTACCTCCTAGGACTGTGCATTACGTAGTCTCAGTGCTCAAGCTCGCCCCCTAAGCTCTAAAAATATGCAAACCTTCCCTCCCTCCAGGCCTGAAATGCACATTGTGTAGTCTTAGTCATCAAGCCTAACCCTTGAGCACCTGAAATGCACAATTTCACAATCACCTGGCCTCTTTTTCCTTCCAATGTTGCGCAGTGGGAAATTTCAATCATCAAGCCCTCAACCTGGCTCCTTGAGCTCCCCAACTGTGCAATCATCATGCTCATCCCAGCATGAACAATGCATTACGCAATCTCAAGGCTCAAGCATGGCCCCTAACTTTTTGAGCTACGCAATTGTGTAGTCACTAAGCCTCTCCCTCAGCCTGCCACCCAGTTCTGACTCAGTGGGTGCATCATCATGAAACTTCATAAAGTAGGGGTTTATCGAACTGATGTCGTCTTGTCATGAATGAATTTTAGATGCAGGAACTCTATCATGTTATAACAGGATGATGAAAAAGGAGATGGAGAAGGAGAACATGCTAGAAGACACCTATGTAGCTCGAGATGCAAGTTGATTAATCGGGAGAATGGAAAGGGACATCAGTTTGCGACCACAACTCAATCCCTGATAACACTAAGCTCTCCTCATCTCTAAGCCATTTGGAGGTAGATAGAAGATCATTCTCATGAAGACACATAGCAAGAAGCAACAAGAATCACTTGACATGGCCATGTCATCATGCAGTCCATGTCATCAATTTCTTGCCATGTCATGTCATGAGTCATCATATGCCACGTCATTTTTGTGAATTATTTAAATTCTTATTCAAAAATGTATTGTAAAGTGAAAGTCCAAAGGACATGTAATGAATATGAAGAGTCATGTAAAAGTAAAAAATTCATAGGAAAGCCAAACAATCATCAGGGTGATCGAAGAGTCGCAAGGGAGGTGAAGGATCACCACATTGGTTATATATACACCCTCATTGTGCAAGCAAAAGACTTTTCATCATGCCTCCTCCCGCAAGGCATCATAGAGACAAGCTAGTTCTTTTAGGGAGCAAGTAGTGGCTCCAATGCTCCATTATTGGAGCTAGTGGTGTTCATTGTATACATGTGTCTTGGGACTTTTACATAATATATGAAGCCTAATGGCCAACATGTTCTTCATGCATGGATTATGGATATTTCTAAGATTTTTTTATGAATGTTTGTAATTCATGGTTTTTTTTACCTGTACTAAAGTAGTTGAACTATTTTAGTTGTTTTAGTACTTATCGTATTGAGGATATGTTGTAATGTTGCAAATGAATGTCACATTCTTGTGGACTATTTTGTGTGATGTTAGACAGATCTCTCATGTTTTTGTGTCTTTGCTAGAGTGATACTATTACCTCTCTCTCAAAGGCTCATTTTCTTTTTCTCTCCGCAGTAGAAGAACCTCATTACACCTACAACCGAACACTCACCATCCACACTTGCTTTTTGAAGGCACATATGCATCCCTCTCTCTTGCTGACAATTAGAGTCAAGGAAAATCTTTAAAAAAACGGTAACCATACGGTATTCCAAAAGGGGCTCCTATCCCAAATAGTATGAGATCTAATTGGAACAACATATTAGAGAGACCCCTTAAATGTTGGCAGATCGAGCACTTACGCTCATGTATAAACAAAACCATCACAGTCAAGAAAAATATTAAAAACAATTTTGAACATTACAAGTAAAATAATGTTATTAGTCAAATGCTTCGTATTTACTTTTTACAACAACAGCAAAGATTTAATGTTCTTCGAATATGCTTCGTCTTAGATCTTACCTATGGCTAGGGCTTGTGTGAAGTGGTCAGGCGTGATATGTATTCCATAATGCTTCATCAACTCTGTCTCCCAACACTTCATCAACTTTGATCAATATCTCACCACGCCATTGGTTCGATTGTCCGCATTAGAACTAAATTGGTTGGCTCTGGGCCGGACCATTATTTTCAACATCGCATTCACTAAGATGATCCGTTGGGAAGACCTGAACCCTCTGTGGGTCTCAGATGAACATCATTGTAAGCGAACAAAGGGGAGCAACAGAATATTTCAATGTCGACTGCGAATCATTTGGAAAATAAATTTGGTGGCCTTTGCCAAGAAACGATAAGCCCTTGGATCTTTTAGGTACGTCAATGCCATTTTGAGAATTATTAATCTTTATCTCCCATCTCTGTTTTCTTGATCAATATCTGCAGTCTTGATCAATTATTTCCCAGAGTTTGCACTCTGCCCTTGCACTAATGGGCACTAATTCAGATAGTCATGTATCTCTAAAAGAATTGGTCCTGAAATTGTAATTAAAACCTACATTCTAGCAAATTCATGCAAAACTTAGCCAATTGTCTAATGATAATTTATGTTTGGATCTTTTACATTTGATTTTTTTTATTGGTGTTTTGATAAATGCCTGTGTTCTATGATGAGAATTCTAATCCACATGATTATACCATTTTGTAGAAATTTGGAAAATATACGAGTGATCTCTATTTGATGAAGTTTTGATTACATGAATTTTATTACTGGAGCAGGAATTTATAGTCATTATTAGCTACACGAAGCTAAGAGAATCAAATCTAAATTTTATTTGGGGAAAACATTTAGAGGAAGTGTTATTACCAAAATGGCCTCCGTGTATTGAGTTGCATGCTGGAAGGAAGTCAGTTTTTGATAGTTTTGGATTGAAGGTGAACACTGTAACCAAGCATTATCTTGTCTCGTCTTTTGGTTTCAAATAGTGTTTGAAAGAGAATTAGTCAAGTAGGGAAAAACTCCTTTAATAGGGGTTAGAGAGGTTCACATTGATGGTATTCAGAATAGTATTCTTTTGAAAAAAACCAAGTTTGAGTCTTGGCAGAGTTATAATATGCCAAGAGATGAATTCACTTTGGAACGTGTCAACCAATTTTATATCAAAAAGATAGCATTAGAAGCTCTCGAGAGAATTGAGTTGTGAATTAATGACATGTATGCTAAGTCGATTCACTGTGTTTTCTTTAAAACGCTATTGAAGAGGGACGTCGAGGGTACAAATGTTGTTTGAGGATTTGTTCTATACGAGATAGCTTTGCATTGAGCAATATTATCATATTCAATTTTTAACATATTCAATATTGACATCAGCATCCATGATGTGTATTATCATATCCTTGATAAATTTTTATCCTATATTAATATTCACACTCGATGTGCATCCAACTTGAACAGTCACATGTTTTGGAATTATGATTTATAGAAAATTTCATTTGTTTTGGGTGAAATTTTTCATGAAGTTTGAATTTCATAATGATATGATAAGGATTGATAATTATAAAATCATTATTAGCACTGTTTAATTGTTTTCTGATCAGGTTAGATAAAATCATTATTCCCTAATAAGATTTGCTTTGTTATATTTTCTTGCTATGTATATTGGAATTTTAATTTTTGTTAGGTATGTTGGAATTTTATTAGTTACATGGGTTTGAAAATATTAGTATAGAATTATTAAGGGGTTAAGTCTCTTAAAATTATTTATTTAGTTTTTAAAATTAAAAGAACCGAAGGAAACTGTTATTGTGATGATAAATCCATATTGTGTGCGCACTGGTGCCACAAATCGGTTTTTCAGGGTGAGAATTAGCAAGAAGAAATCGACATCTTGATGCATGATCTCAAATATTTTATTGGTGTTTATTCACAGATTAACATCTGTGTATCCAATTGGAAAAGCTTAATAATTCAATGTATATGTTGGGAGGAATAACCAAAGAAGTGGAATGTTGATGTTGCGTTTGTGATTTCAATAACCAACCAACAAAACTGACGAAGGTATTGTCAAGCTTGTTTGTGGCCAGAAGAAATTGCCGAAGAGCAACTCAATGTAAATCCACTAGATAATGGTAATGGTAAGTGCGCACTATCCAAAGTCTCGTACCAATCTTAGGTTTAACTTATGGAACAAATCGCAGTAGTCTATAACGCGACTTTTTGAAAGCCTTTCTAGCGGATTTTTCCGGTCAAAATCCGGCAGCAATTCATTGGAATCTCAAGTTTGATAGCTAGTTTCTGCACAATCAATGGCTCCCAGGGGTTTTCCAGGGAGCTGAATCCAAATATACAGTTAAAAAACCATTTTAACTGCTAAAAATCAAGATTTAACCTCATTTCTTCCCCAGGATTACCGGAATCTCCAAAAAGTCGCATTATAGACAACTCCGAACAAATCAATTTGAGACAAGTGCAGATTTTGAAGTCTAAGGGTTTAATCTGAGATCATTTTTTAATCCATAAATATTCTCCTCCAAATCTCAGACTGGTCAGTCCAGACCATTTATGAAATTTTGGAATTTATACACACCATCTCTGAAATTTTCGGATTTGTACCCAAATCAACGCATTGTCTAACCATAGTTTATGTTTGGATATTAGGTTAAGGATGATATAAGATGTTCACTACTATTTGAAACAGATGACACTTACATGATTGATATCCATGAATTGAGTATCGAGATCATAAAAATTTATTATTGGATGGGTTAATCTCATTCTTGAATGAAATATATTATTACAAAATTGAAAATCAGTAATTTTTTTAATTCCGCATAGATAATATAACTCTAAAATCATAGAGAAAAGAACAACATACTCGACCAAATCCTCAATCCATGGTGGTAATCATATAAGGGTAACATTGCAATCATTATTTTAACCATCAGTCTTCATTCAGATTTCCCCATCATGGTTGGGTAACAAATATTCAGTTATGTTAGCCTATATTACTCAGAACAATAGGTAGGTAGAAATCATTACTTTAAATAGTGTAAGTAAAATTTTGATAGTGTAAATAAAATTTTGTGTATTAATTGATCAGATTTTTCTGACATGTTATTGAAATAGGTGAAAACTCTAATAGAGTTAAAGACTTGTAATTGAGATATATAAATTTGATAAGTAAAATACAAATTTTTGGTACAAAGATAAATAATTTTATTTGTAATGTTTATGATTATATAATTTTTGGTAATACATTTATATGACGAGTCATGCTTGTTGGTTTGAAATTTTTTCTTATGTCATTTCTAACGAAGGCTTTTGCTTAATTTATTATTGTAAATATCAATAATATAATCATAATATAATTATTGTGTAGTTTAATTTGTATAGGAAATAATTTTTTCTCCCAAATTCACTAAAATCTGGTAATACAATTTTAAAATTGTGTTGTTTAAAGTATATTTGTAAATATATAAATAGATTCAAAGTCCTTCAAATTATCAAAATTAAACAATTTAAACTCAAGTTTTTAAAAATCTCTATAAAATTTTGATTAAAATTAACTAAAAAATAATCAGAAAAAAAATTTATATTATATATAAAATAAAAAATATGAACATTCCATACATTAAAACCATACGAAAAAAATAATTTTAAATTATCATGCTTATGAAATTGTGTTTTGTTATTCATTAATAGCTTGAAGAGAAATTATATAATAATAAATAATTTCTATGCAAAGTTTCTTAAAAATTATGGCTAGATAACTTATATGCTTCAGATATTTTATATGGATTTTTAATGCAAATGCTATGTATTGTTTAGTTATTGAAGTTGGCTGGAGGATATGCTGCGGAAAGCCAGAAATATCAAATAGAAACGTGACACCTCCTTCAGGCGGCGAAGAGAACGATGAACTCAGCAAGCTTTTGGGTCTTGCTACTGTTATTGCTGATGGTGGTGTCATTGCCCACATGGGGTCAGAATTTTTTCCCAGATGGCCAGAAGCTGCTGAAAGCCTTTCTGCCACTAAAGCTAGCGAATAAATTTAGGTCGTTCACGCCTGTCGTTGCCCACATGGGCTGGGAAATGTGGCCTAGATTGCCAAAACTTGCTGAAGGCCTTTCTGCCACTAAAGCTAGTGATTAAATTCAGATTGTTCACGCCTCTTTGATTTGTAAGAACAACCTGTTCAGACAACTTATTTAATTTCTTGATTTTGGGTGTGGCTAGATGGGTTGTCTTTTTGCACTACTTCTTACTTTTTGGACTTGTCCTTAATTTTTGGAAATCTTATGTACATATGCATCCGAAAATTGAAAAATTCAGTTGGCATCAGTATTAAGATTAGAGAGACTCATTAATTCAAATAAATATATGGGTGATTGTGACGGTGCAAAACCAAAATTGAGAGAATATTTGATAATTTGATCAGATGTTTTCTGGCAAAGAATGGATCTGAAATAATAATAATGAATCTGGAATTTTGATAAGTCCTATTTACATTTTTTCCTTTCTTTCTTAATATGTAAAACTATGTTGTAATTTATCTTTATCAAGTAGTATTAGTTCCTTAATGTTTGGAGAAATCTCTTTAGAACTATATAAATATTAATATATTAAATTTAATCAGTGTACCATTGCATTTAAGGAAATATTATCTTTTTTTAACATTGTTTTTTTCAATTAATATTCCCATTTATTTTATTTTATATATTCACTAACATAATAGTTGTATAGCTTAGAAAAGGTTATAGACATTATCAACAATAATTTCTCTTATAATTATAATGTTAATTTTTAAAGCATTTTGATAATCATAATTAAAGTGAAAATAATACTTTTATTATAATTATAGGTAATATATATTTTGTTAATGGGATAATTAATTTTATTCAGTTTTGGTCTTCAATCGCTCGGAAAGTTGGATATTGTGACAAACACTGTCTTAATAGGAGAATCAACCATGGTCCAATGTTGCATTATGACAAAGATTCTCTCGATTTGAAAATCAATCATAGTCAACCATGATCAATCATAGCCAACCATGGTCAACCATGTTTGAATGTCGCATTCTGACAAGGACTGTCTCAATATGAAAATCAACCATGGTCAAACATGTTTATTTTAGTTTTTATAATATTTATCTTAGGGTTTATATACTTTGGGTTTATAATATTAGTCTCTTTTTTAATAGTTTTCCTTTGGGTTCAAAATCCCTTGTGGTTTTAGTATTAATCCCTTGGGTTTATTATTCCCCTCGTTTTATAATATCAATAATGGTCAATCATGGTCAATCACATCCAACCATGGTCAACCATGGTCGAACGTCACATTCTGACAAAGATTGTGTCAATATGAAAATCATGGACAATCGTGGATAATCATGGTCAACCATGTTTTATAAAATTAAACATGGTAAACCATGGTTAGCCATGGTTGAATGCCGCATTGTGACCAAGATTGTCTCAATATGAAATTCAACCATGGTCCAACATCGTATTGTGACACAGATTGTTTCGATATGAAAATTAACCATAGTCAACCACGATCCAACGTTGCATTGTGACAAGAACTGTCTCAATATGAAAATCAACCATGTTTATTTTAGTGTTTATAATATTTATCTTAGGGTTTATATACCTTGGGTTTATAATATTAGTCCATTTGGTTTAATATTATTCCTTTGGGTTTATTATACCATTGGGTTTATGATATCAATCCCCTCGGTTTATTATTCCCTTTGGTTTATAATATCAATTTCTTGGGTTTATTATTCCCTTCGGTTTATAATATCATTCATTTTCAACCATGGTCAATCATAGCCAACCATGGTCGAATGTTGCATTGTGAAAAAGATTGGCTCAATATGAAAATCAACCATGGTCAACCATGTTTCAACATCACATTGTTACAAAGTTTGTCTCGATATGAAAATGAATCATGCTCAACCATGCTCAACCATGGTTCAATGTCGCATTGTGGCAAGGATTGTCTCAATATAGAAATCAAACATAGTAAACTATGGTCAACCATGTTTATTTTAGGGTTTATAATATTTATCTTAAGATTTATATACCTTGGGTTTATAATTTTTATCCCTTTGGTTTATTATTTGCTTGGGTTTATAATATCAATCATGCTCAACCATGGTTAACCGTTGTCTACCATGTTTTATAAATTCAATCATGGTCAACCATGGTCAATGCCGCATTGTGACAAATATTATCTCAATATGAGAATCAACCATGGTCCAATCCCGCATTATGACAAAGATTCTCTCGATTTGAAAATAAATCATGGTCAACCATGGTCCAATGACGCATTATGAAAACAATTGTCTCAATATGAAATTCAACCATGGTCAACCATGTTTATTCTAGTGTTCGTAATATATATCTTAAGGTTTATATACCTTGGGATTATAATATTAGTCCCTTGGGTTTAATATTGTTTAACAATGGTCAACCATTGTCCAACGTCACATTATGACAAAGATTGTCTCAATATGAAAATCAATGATTGTCTCAATAATCGTCCAAAATCACATTATGACAAAGATTGTCTTAATATGATAATAAGGGTCAACCATGGTCACCACATTTTATAGAATCAAACATGTTCATCCATGGTCAATCATGGTCAAGCAAGGTCGAACATCTCATTGCAACAATGATTCTCTTGATATTAAAATCAACCATGGTTAAGCATCATCAACCATGGTCCAACATCAAATTGTGACAAGGATTTTCTTAATATGAAAATCAACGATGGTTAACCATGTTTATTTTAGTGTTTATAATATTTACCTTGGGGTTTATATACCTTGGCTTTATAATATTAGTCCATTGGGTTTAATATTATTCCCTTGGGTTCATAATCCTTTGGGTTTATTATATCAACCCCTTGGGTTTATTAATATAAGTGTTCATATTCCTAGGGTTTAATAGTATTCCCTTAGGTTTATAGTCCCTTCAGTTTTTAGTATTAAACCATAGGGTTTATTATTCCCTTGAGTTTATAATATCAACATGGTCAACCATGGTCCAACGTCGCATTGTGACAAATACTGTCTCAATATGAGAATAAACCATGGTTAACCATGGTCCAATGTCGTATTGTGACAAATATTCTCTCGATTTAAAAATTAATCATGGTCAAGCATGGTCCAACATCGCATTCTCAGAACAATTGTCTCAATATGAAAATCTATCATGCTCAACCATCTTTATTTTAGTGTTTATAATATTATCTTAGGGTTTATATACCTTGGGATTATAATATTAGTCCCTTGGATTTAATATTGTTTAGCAATGGTCAACTATGGTCAACCATATTTTATAAAATCATTTGTGGTCTACCTAGTTAATCATGGTCAACTATGGTCCAACGTCACATTATGACAAAGATTATCTTAATATGAAAATCAATTATTGTCTAAACCATGGTCTAACATTGCATTATCACAAAGATTGTCATAATATGATAAGCAGGCTCAACCATGGTCAATCATGGCCAATCTTGGCCAACCATGGTCCACCACGTTTGATAAAATCAAACATGGTAATCCATGGTCAACCATGGTTGAACATATTATTGTGACAAAGATTGTCTTGATATGAAAATCAACCATGGCTAAGCATGGTCATCCATGGTCTGACGTCACATTGTGACAAGGATTGTCTTGATATGAAAATCAACCATGGCCAACCATGGTCCACCATGTTTATTTTAGTGTTTATAATATTTATCTTAGGGTTTATATACCTTGGGCTTAATATTATTCCCTTGGGTTCATAATCCCTTGGGTTTATGATATCAATCCCTTGGGTTCATTATTCCCTTGGGTTTATAATATCAATCATGGTCATTCTTATCCAACCCTCGTCAACCAAGGTCAATTGTCACATTGTGAGAAAGATTGTCTCAATATGAAAATCAACGTTAGTCAACCATGGTCCAATGTTGCATTGTGACAAAGATTGTCTCGATATGATAATCAATCATGGTTAACCATGGTCAAACAAGGTCAATTGTCACATTTCTAGAAATATTCTCTTAATTTGAAAATCAAACTTGGTCAACCATGGTCCAGTGTTGCACTGTGGCAAAGATTGTCTTGATATAAACATAAGTCATGATCAACCATGGTTGTCACAATGAGACGTTGGACCAAGAGACAATCTTTGTCACAATGTGACAATGGTTATTGACCATGGTCGACCATGATTGACCATGGCTGAGCATAGTTGATTGACCATGGTTAACCATTGTGAAACGTCACATTGTGACAAACATTGTCTCAGCGTGAAAACCAATAATGGTGAACCATAGTCAACCATGTTTATTTTAGAGTTTATAATATTTATCTTAGGGTTTTATACCTTTGGTTTATAATATTTATCCCTTGAGTTTATAATCCCTTCGGTTTTTAGCATTAATCCCTCAGGTTTATTATTACCTTCGGTTTATTAATCCAAGGGTTTATATTTCTACAGTATAATATTATTCATAAAGTTTATAATATTAATATTTGGGTTTAATATAAATCCATTAGGTTTATAATCATGGTCAACCATGGTCCAACATCACATTGTGACAAATATTCTCTCAATATAAAAACTAACCAATGTCACATTGTGACAAGGATTGTCTCAATATGAAAATCAACCATGTTCCAATGTCACATTATGTCAAAGAATATCTCAATATATAAATCAACCCTAGTCAACCATTGTCAGTAACCATGGTCACATTGTGACAAAAATTGTCTCTTGGTCCAATGTCACATTGTGACAACCATGGTCATCCATGGTCAACCATGATCCAACATCACATTGTGACAAAGATTGTATCAATATGAAAATAAACCATGGTTAACCATGGCTGGCTATTTACCAATGTTACATTGTGACAAAGGTTGTCTTAATATGAAAATCAATCATGGTCAACCATATTCTAATGTCGCATTGTGACAAGATTGCGTCAATATGAAAATCAATTGTGATCAACCATGGTCAAATATGTTTATTTTAGGGTTTATAATATTTATCTTAGGGTTTATATACCTTGGATTTATAATATTTATCCCTTGGGGTTTTAGAATTAATCCATTGGGTTCATAATATCAATCCCTTGGTTCAATGTCGCATTGTGACAACCATGGTCATACATGGTCAACCATAGTCCAACATCTCATGGTGAGATAAATTGTCTCAATATGAAAATTAACTATGGTCAACCATGCCCAACCATTTTCCAACGTCACATTGTGACAAAGATTATGTCAATAAGATAATCAATCGTGGTCATCCATGTTTATTTTAGGGTTTATAATATTGGTCACTTGGGTTTAATATTATTCCCTTTGCTTTATAACCCCTTTGGTTAATGATATTTATCTTAGACTTTATAAACCTTGGGTTGAATATTATTCCCTTGGGCTTATAATACCTTGCGGTTTTAGAATTAATCCCTTGTGTCTATCAATCTAAGGGTTCATATTCCTAGGGTATAATATTATTAATCCCTTGGGTTTTTAGTATAAATCCCTTAGATTTATAATATCAATCCCTTAGATTTATTAATCTAAGGGTTCATATTAGTGAGTTATAACGTTATTCATATTGTTTATAATATTATTCCTTGACTTAAATATAAATCCTTGAGTTTATTTAATTAATAATAATTAATATAACCTCGATCGAGGTGCATGTCAAAGGATGGCAGTGCGTGCGAGCAGTAACAAACAATAAAAGAGAGGTACATCCCACCACCCCCCAAACACTCAAGGCAATTGTTGCGGTGGCCCCTCGCATGAGTACATGTGAGGGTGGTGGGAAAGGTGGCAGGGATGGCAGAGACGAGGTGAGAGGCATAGAAATTAAGGTAAGACAGGTGAGAAAGAATTGTAATATGGTCTCTGGTAAGGAGCTAGAGCAACAGAGAAGGAAGGCGACAGAAACAGTGACAACAACCTTGGAGCGAAAAGAGGTATGTATCATGGATCTTCACCTCCCTTGCAATGTCAACTTCGTTTGATTCTTGTTGGGGGAAATGGGAAATAAATGGGAAGGGAAATTGAGGGAAACATAAGGGAAATTAGTGGAGCAATCACGTTGTATTAGTCTGCCTTTGCGTCTTTGTTTTGAGCCCTTCGTAAATTGATTTGGCTAGTGGTTGTGAGGCCCTTACTGTGCGTAGCATTGTGACCTTGGGCTTTGCATGGTGTGGATTGAGAGAGGCTGGGTGTTGGGAATGAGTATATAGCAGCTTGGAAGTGGAGGCTGAGGGTAGAAAAGAGCAGCTAGCATGTTGGGTTGGTAGGGGTACCAACAGATTCAACCAAGGAAGGATATGGGGAACTGGGAGTAGTAACTGTGCAGAGAAACTTGCTAGGATCCCTATGGGGGAGGGCGGGTATGACACAGGCAGAGGAATGGCTCTGGTTTACTGGGCAGAGGGGAAGAGGGTGGCATACCATGGCAAAAGACTAGTCGGACTGATGTTAGGGATATTTGCATGGCCTTGGCAGGGGTCTGTCAACCTTACAAGGTATTTGAGGCAACAAAGAGGGAGAAGTGAAAAGCTTGAAGGGATGTGGAGATCATCCACGTCTCATGACTGAGCCATCGACCACTATACCCCTTGTTATGCGCATAATTGGGATAAGATAAAGAATGGGGTGAATTTCGGCATTGAAAATTCCAAGAAAAACAGTAAAATGCTTCAAACTGTGAGGATAACACCTCTTTCTTATGAACAGGTATCGAATCGTGCGAAGATGGCTCGGCCAGCAAGAGGAAGGGGGCATGGAAGATGAGGTCGGGAGCCTGGAAAGGCTAAGGAGCTGAGCATGTCGGAACCCTGTGGAGGAAGGAAATCAGTTGAGCATCTTATTAGTGAAGTCGTCGCGACATAGCAGGAAGGAACAGACGAAGGCATTCGAAATTTTCTAGAAGAAAGGGAGGAAGAAATCAAACAGAGCAGTGAGATAGAGGAGGAGATGGATAATTAGAGGACATTAGTCCTAGACCCTGTGAATACTAGAGGAAGGATAACCCAACTCAAGCAGACTTTATATCTCTACTAGCTTATGAAAAAATTTTTGAGGAAGGCCATGGAACAAATCTCGGTGGGGATGGCTCTCTCTCTCCAAGACATGCCAAACTAAAAATAGAATTTAAAGAGAATCCAATTCCAACTCCACAAGCAGGACATCTGATTCGACAGAATTCAAAGGCACATCCCATGCAACACAGAATTGATTGAGATGCCTGGAGAAACTATCAAGGATCAGGCACCGATGGAATCAACATCGGAAGAGTAGAAGGGATAGTCACTTTACCTGGTTTCTTTTTGTTTTCATATGCGGTTAGCATTTACTTTACGTCATGCATGCTTATGGACAGATAGACATATAGAGTCTTGTCATGAAATAGAGACATACTTATCTTGGTTAGAGAGATTGAAACTTTATTGTTTTTTGATGGCTTACAATGAGGAGAGGTGGCCAACAGACTTGGTTTCCTACTGGGCAAGTTGAGGCCAACTAGCCAACCTATGTCATGTAAATTTTCCGATTATAAATAGAAAGTGAAGTGTCCTCCCAAACTTAACAAAATAATAATAATAAGAATTAATATAAATTATATAAAAATAATATTTATATTAATAAAATAAATAAAAATAATATTAATTATTATTATTTATTAACACTTTTTTATATATAATATTTATATTATATTAATTCAAAATATATATTAATAAATATTTAATAAAAATAATTTATTTATTGAAAATAAAAATATTTATTTATTTAATATAATATGAAATAAAAATGAATTATTGAAATTAAAAAAATAATGAATAAATTATTATTAATATTTATTAATTAACAATGTTATGGAAATTTAATTTATTAATAAAACAAGAGGGGCTGCGGGGCAGCTAGTCCTTGCCCCTGCCCTAAGCCGGCTAGCTGCATGGGCACTAGCTGCCCCGCCGGCTAGCTGCATAGGCTATATCAATGTTCTGCCATTGATTCCTCTGCTTCAAGAGCGCCACCTCCTTCCCCTGCAGCTTGGGATTTATAGCAATTTGTGATAGCGGATGCCCATGTGAAACGGAAGGAAAATCCATGAGCTCAGTCAAGATGGAGATGGACTGGGGGGCAGTGGGCTCCTATGGTCTACTGTTAATAACTGCTCAACTTTGACTGATTTGAATATCGATTACTAGACGAGAAAAACAATTGTCAGATTAGAATCACATGAAAAGAATGATCGTGTCGTCTTGTATTGCATGGAATTAAATAAACAAGGGTTATTCGTTGAACTTGAGACGGGACGTAGACCAGAAATTGCACGCATTGTTTCTTTGTCAATGAATGCCAGAACATGGCACGATATTTCGAATGCAGAACTTATCTGAATTTTTCTCAGGTCAACATTAAAATAAACTTCTAACATTGACAAATCTGGTAAACTGGCAAGATGTTGAACTGATAACCTTGTTTGTAGTTGATTTTCTGTCAAGGTAGCTCGCTAGAACCCGGCCAGGCTATATTAGGTTGGCAAACCTGACATAGAGGTCAGGAGAGGGGTTTGATTCCACGAGCATTTGGATTTGGATATTGTCATCTTCGCTCGGGCAAACATTATCACACTGAGTAAATGAAATAATTAAATTGCTACGTGAGAACGGTCGTAACAATGCTGCCAGACAAGTTTCACTCGTCTCCAAGCAATCCTTACACTTCTGCGCAATGGCTGAGAATTGCATAGTAAGTTTACTAGTCCTTTGACTACGACTGTCGGTAGGAAGATGCGCACGCCTGGGGATTACAAAAGAAGACACAGAAAAGTGAAAATTGTCAGTTGCAGTCGAACGTGAAACTAATTGGTTTTTGTATGTTTCTCTCGTGCTTGTCCCAGTCGTCCTGCTCTGAAGTAAAAATAATAATTCTATATCTTAAATTAGGTTTAAATAATCCTAAAGAATTGGTTTTAAATCGTCCAGATGTAAAGTGAAACTTTAAAATTATCAAACTTCGAGCTACAAATTCACTAATCTAGCGAGTTGGACTTCGAGTTTTTCAATGATTTTCATGTTGTATGCATTTTAGTGCAGTTTTTTGAACGATAAATTTTATTAGAAAGGGAAAAGGAAAGCAACATGTAGGAAAAAAAACTTCAAATCGACCAAACTGACAGATGAGGTATCTCTGTATTTGAAACTTTTGATTCATTTCTCATCTTTTTGCCTGCTAGTCATATTGTAATCCATGAATGCGTTACAAAGGGAGTGTTTAGGCCAGCAAAAAAACGTAAGATAAGTTGGTTACTCAGCAAAAACTATGAATGATTTCGACATCATTTAAAAAAGCAAAGCATGAAACTTATATACGATAAGACCACGTTCCAACGAAACTAATTTATGATAAATGATAAACAGATTAATATAAATTTATAAGATTTAAGAAGCACTTAGAAGCACCCGAATGGTTTTTGACTAAACACAAAATAAAAAAAGTATTCTCGCGGTCATTTGCATGAGCGAAACGTGGCGGTTGCGGCCTCCTCCGTCGGGACGCCTGTTGCCACAGAAGAATGAACAATGGAGAGCTCTGAGCACATGGCAGGAGGGCAAAATTTCTGACGTTGGGGACAAGATGAAAGAGAAGGGAGAGCAAGCCTTGAAAACTGCAGGTGAGACGTATGATTCTGCTAAAGAGTCCATGAAGAGGGCAGGAGATTATGTGCACCGAACTGCAGATGATGCCGGGGGAAGTTTTAGGGGTACCCAGCTGTAAGTAGAAACCGTCTATGACAACATTGATCAACTCTTTGATCTCCACATTGATCAACTCTTTGATCTCCTGTGCATTCGCGGCTGACCAAGAAATTACTGTGCATTCGCCGCTGAGCAAGAAATTCGCTTCCTTACTTTTCGTCATTCACCGGAGAACTCTATCACCTCCAAACAACGGACTGGCCCTGCAGTAAACCAGCAAATTGATGGGTAGAGTCGGGATTGAGAAAGGCGCACGGAAATGTATAGAGGCGTCGTGAAAAACACATTTGAAATGCAGAAGTGGATTCATAGATCCTGTATAATTGTTAGCACGGGGGTCAAGCGGTATCGATAACAGGCATCGCGGTAGTGCTCAACATAAGGCAAGCGGTAGCAATCAGATCATGCGGGTATCGAGCGGTAGTTGTGCTCACCTGGTATCGAGTCACATCATTGCACCTCGCTCCCTTATCACACCTTCCTTCAACCTGCTCAAGGAAAAGTTGGTAAGTGCTCCAATCCTTACTTATCCAAACTGGATTGTTGAGTAATATGAATAAATTGAACATCTTTGCTATTTTCAGAAACAATAACATTAGAAACCAAATTCTGCACAGAAACTTGCAATCAAAAGCAGTTACCAGTTTATTGAATAAGGTTGGAGGGTCAAATATGTCAAAGAAAAACATGAACTATAAAGCAGCCGAACGGCAAAGGGGTCAAAAGAAATTACCTCGGTTGTTTCACTGCACAAATTAGAGATTCAATCGCCAAAAAATGGCGCTGGCTTGGAACATTCGACACACCAGAAGAAGCCGCAGCTGCCTATGCTAACGCTGCAGTAGAGATGAAGCTGCCTATGCTAACGCTGCAGCAGAGATGAAGGAAAGACGGTCACAAATGAATTCAGAAACCTCGCTCCCTTATCACACCTTCCTTCAACCTGCTTAAGGAAAAGTTGGTAAGTGCTCCAATCCTTACTTATCCAAACTGGATTGTTGAGTAATATGAATAAATTGAACATCTTTGCTATTTTCAGAAACAATAACATTAGAAACCAAATTCTGCACAGAAACTTGCAATCAAAAGCAGTTACCAGTTTATTGAATAAGGTTGGAGGGTCAAATATGTCAAAGCAAAACATGAACTATAAAGCAGCCTAACGACAAAGGGGTCAAAAGAAATTACCTCGGTTGTTTCACTGCACAATTTAGAGATTCAATCGCCAAACAATGGCGCTGGCTTGGAACATTCGACACACCAGAAGAAGCTGCAGCTGCCTATGCTAACACTGCAGCAGAGATGAAGGAAAGACGGTCACAAATGAATTCAGAATCATGCAGTCTCAGCGCCTCAAGTCATCCTGATATTCATATTATTAAAAGGGAGCAATGTTTTATGACACCTGTTAACCTGTATGACACTTGTTATATTCAGACAGAACCAGACATGCAGTAGGTACAAAGCGGTGCGTACATAGCGGTTATCATAGCATCTCCAAACTAATGCTAAAGGGAGGCTAACATTAAAACATGAAATCCTCTGACCGTCAGCAAATATAAACCAGCCTTAACGAAGATAACCTAAGCTCAGGCCTCTCCCGCCTTGGGAAGAGGCCAAATAAGATGGCAAATGTGAGCACTTTGGTTATCCTCGCACATAGCATTTCAAAACGTTTCAAAACTTTGCTTTAACCCAGACATTCTCCGA
>APFE031245078.1:0-15714 GCA_000404065.3 Pinus taeda | reverse complement strand
TTGATTTTCATGCAAAAAGTTTGTTATCTTACTGACAATGTCTTCATCCCAGTAATCTCCTATGGTCGCATACTTCACTTCAGCTTATGTCCCTATATTTACTTTCTTCTTTTTTAGTGGCTGCATTATATTTGACATATCTATTTCAGGCCCACTCACTTCACGATGACCTTTTTTCTCCTTGATATCAATGTTGTGTGCATTTTCATCCTCTTTTGCAGTGAGATTATAACATTCTATCACATCTCAGATTTGTTCGGCCCAGTGAGGTTGCCAAATAATCGAAACTTCATTTTCAAAAATATTCTTCTTAACTATAGTCAGGGTTGCATCGATATGTGGACAATCATCTTTGAATATGAAGGTCATCACAAATCCATCCACCATCTTCTTCTAGCTCATAGTGCAATGTCAATGTTCAATCTCTAAATACTAGTTCTTCAAGATTGTCTCTAGTGTGTGTATAAAGCCATCCCCCCATTCCTCTCACAGATTTCCTTCCCAAGCTACGATACAAATATGTATATGACCCCTTGGATCAATTTGACCATCATATTTATCCACAAGTTGTGTATCTACTTGACCAAATCTTACCCACATCAATCTCGTACATTTTTGCCAATTTGTGATATTATTCTTGTGAGCACCCCACCATCTGGTAGGAGCAACTTTTAATGCCTGATTCATAGATTACAATCTCTGATCTTCTAGTACCCATCCCTTATATCACCCAATATATTATACACAGGTAAAGCACATACCTTGGTTGTCCTGCAACACACTGCCTTGGTGATTATTGTACATCACCTAGTCGATACATCATGCAATATGTTCTACTAGTTCTCCAACTCCTCAGTTGAATCTGAAGGGTAGGAACTATCTTTCTCCCAATTCATCTTCCCATCCTTAGTAGGATTGATCTAATCCTCTTCCTTGGCTATGATTTGGTAGATATGATCAACACCAGCCACACCATACTCTTCTTTGATGGACTACGTATACCTTGCACCTTCTTATGGATCAAATGGAACAATGACTCTCATATTATTGCTTTTGAATATCATCTACCTTTTCTTCTGATTAATGATAGCCATATTCCAAACTCCCAGTGCAATCTGAGCAGCGCAGGGTAAGGGTTACTATCATCCATAATCTCAATTACTTCAAAGTCAGTGGTAGTGCGCACTTCGTTGATGTCCACTATGACATTAGACAACCTTCGTAAGGGTAAGATTTTCTATTGATTTTCCATCTTCAACTAAATAGTATACCATTACACCTTTGACTTCCCATCGACTCCCAAGTCTGTCTTGGCAAGACATTGGGATTAGACCCAAGATCCAAGATCACCTAGTCCATATCATATTCTCAAATCTGCGTTGTAAGCCTCATTTATTTTCTCAATCTCTTCTTGTGCCTATGTAGGCTATTCATTGCGTGCATCTCACTCTCCATTTATAGTAAAAAAATTAATCGAAGCCTAAAATTCTTTGAATCTGTGTGTTGCATCTAATCCTAAACTTGTTTGAATATTGTGTTAACATAACATTGCGTTACTAATCCTAAAATTGTTTGAATGTAATATTACTTGATGTGTAGACCCTGGATGTAAGCGCCGCTCGGGGGTGTTGACTCTGTTACTGATAAAGTCAGACTCCGTTACTATTTACGTTTGCTTTGGAAGTTAATAAGACGTGCAATAACACTGCAAGGCTTTAATTAGGACGTACAATAACATTTTTTTGTGTTATAAAAAGGCCTCGGCCACTCTCAAACCATCGGATTATAATATGCGTGGGCTATTTTGACGAGTGTCGGTTTATAATAAGGCACAATGACTTTGATGATTGTGTGTTTACAATAAGTGTGGTTAGTTTATTTATTGTTTGAATGTTTATTTGTGTTTCTAATATTTGATTTTTTTATCTAGATTTAAGAGTTTTTACTAGTAAAATTAAAAATTGGTATAAATTTTTATTAATAATTTCAAAAGTATCATTTTTTATTTCCAATTATTTGATATTGAAATAGTTGAAAATAATTGTTAATATATTTGTTAGGTTGTTTGTTATAAGTTTCTCATATATGTGTTAGATATTCAAATATTTTATTTAATACTTTTTGAATGTCATATTAGGAATTAGAAAATAATATTGTATTTTTTGTATAGATATATAATTGATATAAAACTAACATAGATCTATGTTAATTTTGAATCTACCATTGACCATATAGAGAAATTAAACTTTTCTAAATGCAAACCTCTTTTTGAGTGTAAAATTTGAGAAAAAGTTTATACCTCAAGAGATTTGATTTATGTGATCTTGGTACATCTAATATGAATAATTTTTAATTTGTTAATATAGATATTATTTTATATTTTTAAGGTGGATATTTTTTAATTACTTAAGGTAGATATTATTATGTATTTTTAAATATAATGTCAAATGACAACATCTACCACAAATATTTTATTCTTATTTACTCAATGTGCGCATCAGTATGAAACAATTACATATATCACTTTACTCTGTATTGAAATTGACATATTTTGTTTGTGGCTAACACTTGAATACTTTTTTTTATTAGTATTTATTTTTCAAATACCATATGTTGGCTTTGTCTATGTTAAACATCCATGAAGTATCACATCTCCTTCATTGTAGGTTGTAAGATCAATTTTATTTTAAATGTGACCTTTATTTGAGTCTTGATTTAATGTTTTTGTCAAAATAAAGAAAAGGAAATTGATATATTAAAGCATGGGTTTCATGGTTAGGTCAATTGTTTATAGCTCAAAGCCTCTATTGTAGGCTTCTTGGATTGATCTCAAGTGTCCTTTTCCATGTCATAATGTAATAGGCCCTTCTTGGGAATTATGAATCAAGAAACAAATTTATTTTGATGTAAATTAGGTCTTCTAAGCCTCCTCCACCAAGTCTAGACAAGTGGGTCTAAAATGAGGGGCCTAATATCCTATATAAACATAGCAACTTGACCTCATTTGGAGCACTCACTCATCAAGTTCAATCTGTAACTTCTAGGGCGAGAAAAAGTGTGAAATTCAAGAGAATAGGAGGAAAAGGCTATCAAAGGATAAGGAGGTACCTATCAAGCACAAGAAGTCTAAATTATCTCTCTCACACACATGTGTGAAGCTGCTGAGTTGCTGAGGGGTCGAGGGCCGAAATTGTGGAGTTGTTGGGGCCAAAATTTCTTTGGTTGTTGGTGGGTTCTAGTTGTTGTACAACAAGATACTATTGAAGGTTGTTGAATCATATTGAAGGGCTAACTTAGTAGAGGAGGAAGGTGTATGGGTCTAGGGTCTTGGTCTACCTCAACATGAATTTTCTAGTGGAAGAGTTTGGCTTGGTTTTCCCCTATAGAGGAGTTTTATCGCTAGTAGAGTGCCTACATCTCGTGTCTTTTGTCTTCATGTTTTGATTTTGATAATTACTTGATGAAACAAAGATAAAAGAGAATAAGAAATTTAATAAGAACTCTAAGATATCACAGTAACTATCAACATAAGAAAATATTTCTGCCTTTCTCATACTCTAACATGGTATTAGAGCTAAGGTGGAGAAGATGGAAAAAGGTAGTTTGAAGATCTATTGAAAAGACAGATATAATGGTTTCAAGAAAAAGGTCACATGGAGTAGAATATAGAAATATGACAAACTCAATGAAGGGATAAAACAAACTAGAAAGAGGCCCCAACTAGAGGGCATGGAAAAAGAGGATAGAACTTATCCTCACAAAGCAAAAGGTGTTAGAACTAGTTAAAGGAAAAGTCAAGAAGTCTATAGATGGAGGGAAAGAGAATTTTAGTTAAACTGAAATCTTGGTTATTAATGTAATAGTAGATGGAGTAAAGGACAACCTAATTCCATATATATCCAACATAGACTCCACTCAATAAATGTATGAGGCTCTCTCTAAATTGTTCACTATCAAGAACATTAGTGAAATAGTAATCCTCAATAATGAACTAAGGACAATAAAGATGAAAAGAGATGATAGTGTATCATCACATTTTCAAGAATTTATAGAATAAGAGATGAACTCCAAGAAATAAAAGAATTTGTACCAAAAAATGAGCTTGTAATTACTACTCTTATAGGAATACCAAAAACTTGGAGTGCTTTTGCATCACGAATTAGGAGTTGGAAAGATAATCCAACATTGAAACAAATGTGGAATCCATGAAGTAAAAAAGAAGCCAAAATATCATTAGTAAACATGAAGAAGGAGAACGGAGAATAAAATAACTCTAAAGCCTATTCTTCTCATCACAAGAAGAAGGGAACCTTTAATAAGTTCAAAGGACCAAAGAATAAAGTTGACCTATCCAAGATTGAAAGCTCAAACTGTCACAAGATGGGTCAGTACAAAAGTCAATGTCATGAGAATCCAAGAAATAAGAAGAAAGATAGGGGACAAAAGAATATCACCAATGAAGCTCCAGCTAAGAAGAATAAGGCTGAAGAATGAGAAGTCAAAGACTTATACTACAAATTCTTTTCTTTCATATCCTTCTTAGTCTTCTATTCTAAGTTTTGTATTTTTTTCCCTTTATGTTTTGATTTCTAGAGTTTGTAGGTCTAACATGTTGTGTTAGAACATTTTTGAATTATTTTAATAAGTTGTAGGTGTCCCTTAGAAAGATTAAATTAAGAGGGAGCCTCCACCATTTTACAAAAAGATAAGTGTTTTATTCTTTGTTTCATCTTTTCATGTTCGGTTTCCTTCTCACATCAAGATTTGTTTGTATTGTATGTGAAGAACATGTTCATTATATGTTATCATTTGTTAGGAAAGTTAATTTAATGCTGAGAGGTTATGGAGACTTCAAACGATAGACCTAAAGCATGGAAGCAATTTTGTTGCAAACTAAGTTCAACAAGATTTGATGTCCTACAAGTTTTGTTAAGAAGTTCTCTTCATAGAAAATGTATGTTCATTCTCTTTTAAAGTTTTCTTTACATTACTCACAATGTTATGTATGGGGTTTTAAATATTAAATATTATTGTTAGGGTGATTAATAATTGAATTGAATCTAGCCTCGCTATACTATCATTTGATCATTCTTGTGAAACCCTAAATCTTAGGGTTCATTGTAAAACCCTAGCCTCTTGTTTCTAAGGGTATCTAAATGTTAATCAATGAAACCCTAGTCTAGTTATGGATTTTTGATCGAGTCTAGAAATCCTATTCTTTTGAATGTTTTGGTAATGTTGTCGTGAAAACCCTACTCCTTTTAATGTTTGTTGTTAATGTTCAAGTTATATAATAAAAACCCTAGATTGTTAGGGTTTGGTAAATTAGGGTTTATAAGAAAAATACTTGTAATATTTATATTGGGATCCTATGAACGAAACCATAGGTATATATTCATTTGTTTGATCGAGACCCTAGCTTGAATTGTTTGATGTTTGTGTCTATAGTGTATCTAGTAGTTATTGATGTGAAACGAATCCTAGATATGTATATGCAATTGTTGACACTCATGTTTCGGTTTGTGAAATCTATGGTTTGTGACAAAACCATAGTAGAGATTGATATTCTAGGAAATGATGATTTTTTTATCAATTAATTTAGCCTTGATGATAAAATCTAAGGGTGTGCAACAAACCCCACTAGAGTCTCACATGTAAATATAAAACTATGTTGTCGAAACCTTAGATGTATAGTAGGATTTTTATTTGATTAAATTGTTGATATCTAAGGCTTTGTGTCACGAATATAGAGTCAAGGGTCTATGAAAAAACCCTAGTAAGAATTTGAAGTCTATGATATAAAAGATATGACCCTTATTGATTATGAACCTAACTAGGTTTAGATATTTAAAGAAAGAATGATTTGATGCTTCCATTGTAATGACACGATCAACATATTATAGTTTTCTTTGTGTTTCTCTATATTTTTATTTGGTTGTACTTGTTGTTAAAGATCTGCACGTACATAATCTTCAAGGTTTTGGAGATGTTTGTAATTGAATATGATAATGAGCATGATGTAGTAAGCTACAAAAATGATGAGGATAAAGATGATCGTGATGCCATAACAATGAAATGAAGTCTTGAAAGAATGAAGTTGCTCAGAATTTATCAAGTTTTTGATCTCTGCAAGTTGAGAGGGAGGGCATATTATGGTAGTCATAATGAATATGTTAGCCCCCTATAATACTAGTGATTCCCCCATTACTATTGCCATTGTATCCCTTATTGTTATTACTGTACCCCTATTGTCCCCATATTGTTATTAGTATGCCCCATAGAAACCCACTATTGTTATTTTTGTGTCCTTATGTTATTACTATTATGTTGGCTTGATTATATTGTGATCCCTTAGACTCCTATATATAGAAGGGAGGTTTAGTCATTTGCTATCATCCAAGAATTGTTCATTCGTGTAATGTAAAGGAGGTTTTCCCCTCTAAGAGGCTGAATTCTAAGGTGTTGATCTATCTTTTCTATATTTTTGTGAGTTCGTTTCCTAACATTTGGTATGATAGCTTTGGATTCTAGGGTTTCGCTGCTCCAAAGAGGTCATCGTGGAATTTTCGCCATAACTTTTTGTCTAAGACGTTTCAAAAGCTACACAAAAAACCCATTTGAGCCAAAATCGTTCTGAACTTCGGGTCCAAATTTCCGAGCTTGCCTTGCTATATTTGCATAGATATGATCTGAGGAAGTTAGGGTTTTTGTAGACTCCTGAATTACATTCCAAACATGTGACCTGGGAAAAATCATCATAACTTTCATTTTGAGCATCATCATGCAATTGCGTCAGAAGTTGTAGAAAGAGGACGACCTGTAGTGTTCTATGTGTAAGTTTTAGGTAGAAAGGTCAAAATAGTGACACGTGACATGTCGTACAAGGTCATTATACTAAACTAGTCTATAATCAGGTCACCATGGGAGATTTGGCATAACTCTTCCTTGGAGAATCCAATCTTGATCAGACTTGTGGGGTCAGAAAGAGGACGCAAGGTGCTACCGCAAGATGAGATTTTAGATATTCGGGATCCACAGTTACAAAGATACAACATATTCAATATCAAGCTCTTACAAAGTGAAAAAACAAGGTGTGTAGTTTTTTTCAAAATTTTGCATAAGATCGGTTTGAAAAATTAGTTTGAAGGAATTAAAAGGGAATAGTGAAGAATTATTAGAATTAATTAATGCCTTGAAGAAATAAAATGGAAACACCTAGTAAGCAACTTTGAAGCTCTAGCATGACTCGTGAAGAAGAGGAAGAAATGCAACATGATATATCAAAATTACAAGACCAAGTACGACAAATTTCACTCTCACTAAAGGTAAATGAAGCCAAGATGAATGGCATGGAAGCTAATATGAATGGCATGCAAGTTAAGATGGATGGCGTGGAAGCTAATATGAATGGCATGCAAGTTAAGATGGATGGCGTGGAAGCTAAGATGGATGGTGTGGAAGCTAAGATGGATGGCATGGACACTAAGATGAATGGAATGGATGATAAGATGGAAGAATTGAAGATAAATTTGAATAAGTTGCTACAAGAAATGGTCACTAATGGTGAAAGGGTAGTAAAGGAAACTCATGATGAAAGCAAAAGAAATGTTAATCATGATTTCATAGACTCTAATGTTGGATTGAAGACCCACCATGTTCCAAAAATCGATATGAGGAAGTTTGATGGCAAGGATCCCAGAACATGGATACTACAAATGGAGCAATTTTTCGATCTCCATAATGTGTAAAACACATAAAAGGTACGTATTTCAACTTTATATTTGGAACCAAATCAGTGTGTATGGTATCGGTGGCTTTGCTCTCATAAACAAATTGTCACTTGGGAAATTTTTACAGAAGAAATCATAGCACATTATGAGGATACAAAAAGCAACACCTTTTCTAGCCAATTGATAAATCTCAAACAAAAGGGTTCAAGGATAGAGCACATTAAGCACTTCCAAAAATTGAACATAAGGGTAAAAGATATTCCATAGGAGCATAGGATTGATGTGTTCATAGGGACTTTAAAGGATAATATCCAACATGAGGTTCACCTTTGGGAACTCGATTCATAGGAGAAGGCATTCTGGTTAGCAAGAAGAATGTAAAGCATAATTATGGCAACCAGGAAGCCTATTACTCACAACTATAAATATGGAAGTGCTTTTTCCCATAGCCTTCCACAACCTACAAGGTTGACACCAAAAAAATTGGAAGAAAAGAGATAAAAAGGGCTTTGTTATAGTTGTGATAGCAAATACAGTAAAGGTCATAAGTGTGCTGAGAAGAAATTATTCTACATAGATTGTGAAGAGGAGGAAGAAAAGGAACAAGAAATGTCAAAAGAAGAGGATATACTCCAGGAACAAACCCTAGATAAATAAGAAATGAATCCAATGATATCTTGTAATGCATTGGTTTTAATTACCACTCCTCAAACTATCAAGATAGAAGGACATATCAAGAAGAAAAAGGTAATAGTGTTGATTGATTCAGGAAGTACCCATAATTTTATTCAATGTGAGATAGCAAAGGAATTGAATTGTTTCCTATATATAGCACCAGAGTGTTAAGTGATGGTTGCAACTGGAGGAACCATAACTTGCTCTAGAAAGTGCCATAATCTCAAGCTATCCATGGGAGGATATGTATTGAATAGCCCAATGCTTTCCATTCCAATGGGTGGTGTTGATGTTGTACTAGGAGTCCAATGGCTACAATCCTTCGGTACAATATCTTTTAATTTTAAAGAACTTTTCATGAAATTTTGTGCGGAAAGAAAGGAAGTTGAATTAAGGGGTATTGCAGGGAAACCAGGAGAGATAATCAGCTCTAACTGTATGACAAAGCTTCTAAAGAAGGAACAACGAGGTGTAAATTGCACAATTATGTTTGTTAGAGGTTCCCACGTTGAAATCATCTGTTTCTCTAGATCTCCAAAAAGTCTTGGACAATCATTCCAAGGTATTTGAGACTCCCAAAGGTCTCCCACCTATTTGTGATCATGATCATGCTATTCATTTGATTCCACGAAGTGTTCCTCCAAACATCAAGCCGTATAGATATCCCTATGTCTAAAAGAGTGAAATTGAACATATGCTTGTAGAAATGCTAGAGGCTAGTATAATTCAACCTAGTCAAAGTTCTTTCTCTCCTACAGTAGTATTGGTGCACAAGAAGGATGGATCATGGCACATGTGTCCAGATTATAGGGAGCTCAACAAGCTCATTATTAAAGATAAATTTTCCATTCCTGTCATTGATGAATTATTGGATGAGTTACATGGATCAATTTACTTCACCAAGTTGGATCTTCATTCAGGATATCATCAAATCATAATGAAGACTGAAGACATTTTGAAAACAACATTTAGAACTCATGAGGGTCATTATGAATTTTTGGTCATGCCTTTTGGCCTTACCAATGCACCTTCTACATTTCAAGGTTTGATGACTTCCATTCTGAAACCCATCCTTAGAAAATTTGTGTTAGTATTTTTTGATGATATACTAATCTACAACAAGTCTTGGAAGGACAATGTTGAACATGTTGACAGGGTGCTCAAAGTATTGGAGGAGAAACAAATATGTGCAAAAAGATCCAAATGTTTCTTTGGAGTACAAAAGGTGGAATATCTGGGTCATATTGTATCTCATGAAGGTGTTAAGGTAGACCCTAGCAAAAATAAAGCCATTAAGGAATGGAAAATCCCCACATCCATAAAGCATTTACAAGGATTCCTCGAGTTGACAGGGTATTCTTGCAAGTTTGTTAGGAATTACGAGAGAATAGTAGCACCTCTAACAACATTATTGAAGAAAGATGCATTTTCATGGACTCAAGAATCAACAAAGGCCTTCGAACATCTTAAAAAGGAAATGTTCCAAGTTAGCTATGCCAGACTTCACAAAAACCTTTATTGTGGAATGTGATGCTTCAGGAAATGGAATTGGTGTTGTTTTAACGCAAGATGAAAGATCCATTGCTTTTGAAAGTCATCCAATCAAGGGAAATTATTTACACAAAGATATTTATGAGAAGGAAATGTTGGCAATACTACATGCACTTAAGAAATGGTGACCCTACCTAATGGGAACACACTTCAAAGTAAAAATGGATCATGATAGTCTTAAATACTTTTTAGAACAAAGATTATCCTCTGAAGAGAAACAAAAATGGGTCACAAAGATGTTGGGTTATGACTTTTAAATCATCTACAAAAACGGGAAGAAAAATATTGTGGTAGATGCACTCTCAAGAAAGCGTGAGGATGTGGAAGCATTATTGTGCGCCATTTCTATTATCCAACCAGATTGGATAAACAAAGCAAGGGATGAATGGAAGAATAACGAAGAAGTGTGGGAACTCATTCCAAAGTTACAACAAGATCCCAATACATCTGATACATTTAGCTGGAAAAATGATTCGTTATGGTACAAGCATCACTTATACCTATGTAAGAATTCCCAACTCAAACAAAAGATTCTTATGGAATTGCACACTTCTCCCTTAGGAGGGCACTCAAGATTTTTAAAAACTTACCACAGGGTTAAGAAGGAACATTTTTGGGATGGCTTTAAATCAAATATTGTAAAGTTTGTGGTGGAATGTTTGGTTTTCCAAGAAAATAAAGTT
This sequence comes from Pinus taeda, assembly GCA_000404065.3. NCBI lineage: Eukaryota > Viridiplantae > Streptophyta > Pinopsida > Pinales > Pinaceae > Pinus > Pinus taeda. Next base: position 5,075 of record APFE031245078.1, on the reverse strand, counting down.
TAAACAATTAAGATTCCGGGTCTATTACAACTTTTATCCATTCCAAGCCAATGTTTGGAGGAGATTTCAATGGATTTTATCATAGACTTACCAAGTATGCACACTTTTGTGCATTATCACATCCATTTAAAGCCAGTACTGTTTCCACTGCATTTATGGAAACAATTCAAAAGCTACATGGAAAAAACCCAAAGATTATTGTAAACAACACAGATCCCATTTTCACTGGAAATTTTTTGACAAGATTATTTTCTTGTCTTGGTACTTAACTAGCTCATAGCTCATCTTATCATCCTCAATCTGATGGGCAAACTGAGATAGTAAACAAATGTTTGGAAGGATATATTCGTTGTTTTGTATCTGATAAACATACACGATGGGTCAAATAGTTGCCTTTGGTTGAATGGTGGTATAGCACTTCCTTCCATACTGTAGTAAAAACAACCCCATTCATGGCACTTTATGGATATCATCCACCATCCATCACGTCATATTTAAGAGAAAATTCTAAGGTTCAAGCAGCGGAACATCACATCGAGCATCAACAACAAGTTCTCCAACTCTTAAAGGATAACCTCACATTGGCGTGGAATAGAATGAAATAACATGGAGATCAACATCATAGCAAAAGAAGTTTTGATGTAGGTGACTCAGTATTCCTATGACTACAACCATATAAACAAATGTCCCTCAAGTAAGCTAAGAAGGATAATAAATTATTACCAAAGTATTATGGTCTGTACAAGGTGTTGCAAAAGATTGGTACTACGGCATACAAATTGGAGCTTCCTGCAACTTCACGAGTCCATTGAGTTTTCCATGTTTCATATCTAAAGAAGGTTATAACTGACAAGCTCCCAGTTCAAACAATATTTCCAGAAATTGACGAGGAAGGAAAAATCATATTGGAACCGGAAGTAGTCAGTGAATAAGAACTCGACAGCAACGAAATCGATCAATTTGAGAGTATCTCATCAAGTGGAAGAACTTATCCGCTGAAGATTCCACATGGGAGGATGAGAATGATGAAGATAAAGATGACTTCAATGTCATAAGAATGAAATGAAGTCTTGAAAGAACGGAGTTGCTCCGAAGTTATCAAGTTGTTGATCTCCCCAAATTGAGAGGGAAGGCATATTGTGGTAGTCCTAATTAATACCTTGAAGTGAGAATGAAACCGAAGAATGAAAGTACTATAGATAGATGTTTAGAAAGACTTGAGAAGTATCGAGGTTGTATTTGGCATTGTTGAAGAAATGGAAAATAAAAACTTCCGATAAGATTAAAGATAATATAAGAAACATCAAAATGATTGAGGACCCCAAAGGTTTATGTTTACTTGTATATATGCATTTGAAAGTTTGTTAGTCATTATGGTTGTGATTGTGCAGGATCTCTCCATAAAAATGAAACATTTGAAGCATGCTTGGATTGGTGGATATATCTGATTTAGTTGATTAAGAGAGATGAAGCATTGTAAGAGTCGTCATGAAAATTCCATGTAAAACAATATAAATGCCACAGATGATGGGACACATATTCCAAGATGAATGGTGGGGGGAACATCCTAATGGGCGTTGATTCGATTTATTATGGCTAAGGAATTTGGAGAAGGAAATGGCTAAGGCATTAAATAGGAAAAAAGGAATTTTGGCACATTTATTTATGAAAAAAATGGAAATTAGGAGAAAAGGAAGGTGAAAGGTCACACGTTGCATGTGAGGAGGTAAAGGAAGGAAAATAATGGAAAATGAAAAAAATAGAAGCCTCCTTATTAAAAAGGCTTTTGAGGATGAGTTGGCAAGATTGGTCACTGAAGACATGATCACCTCAGTTTTGGAGCTCTCCCATTAATCTCTCTCTCTCATACTCTTTGATACTTAGAGATTTCTTGGAAATCTCTTCGAGAGTGTGGTATACATGGATTTTTGAAGCAAGAAGGAAAAGGAAGAGCTCTAAATTGAAAGAAGGCATCTAGATTACTAGCCATAGTGGGATTTTCTTGAAGGTACCGAGTTGCATGTATGTTTTCCTCACTATTTATGACATGCATGACACATGCATGTGGTTTCTTGGTTATGATTTTTCATTGGCATGGAGGATGGTCAAGATTTACAGTGGAGGGCCTAGCCTTATCATTTCCTAGATAGTGATGTGATTGTGGGTTTACTTTCATTGTTTTGTTTTGGTTGGTTCTCATGTTTCCTTACCTTAGGTTTAGTTACTAGTCTTGGGAGTCCTGGTTGCACAAATGCTCTCGAAGCCCTATAATAGCTTGGGCTGAATTACTAGTCCTCAAAGTGTTGGTTGGAAAAATTCTCTAGAAGCCCTAGGTGTGCTAAGTTACTATTCATGGAAGCCCTATATAAGTTGTGGGTTGAGTTACTAGTCCTTGAACCCTTAGTTGGACAAATGCTCTCGAAGCCTTAGAAGGATTGGATGGAAAACAATCTCATGATGGTTTTGTGATGTCTAACCGTAAGGTGGAATCATTGTTTCATGTGTTGAGGTGGATGGCCTCTCGAATCCCTAGATGATTTTTTATTGATGTGTTCTATGAGATCCCACAGTCGTTCTTATATTATGGCATAGGGCTAAATGGTTGAAGAAATATTTGGATCAACCATTCTACTGTTGGGTCGAACGTGGAAGTCCCATTCTGGGTTTGGATTTTTCATTAATAATGAATGGTTATTTCTCTTTTTATCTCTATGAGCATTATGATGGATTATATGTTGTTTATATGGTTGTGATTTCATTATTATTTCTGTGCCTACTATGTTGGTTATGTATGCATTTTATGACAGTAGTTATGTATGGATTTCAACATGTTTTTACTTCTATGCAAATGGATAATGTGTTTATGACCTAATAGATGAGAATGCAGCAAATGATATGAGGGAACAATGGCTCATAGTGATTCTTAGATAAGTATGATATCCCTACACTTAACTCTGCTATTTACACATGTAGATTACATGTCGATGATATGTTTGATGAAATGACTGTCATGGCTAGTAGTGATCCAGTCAAGGTCTTAAAAAAGTATTTTGTTTAGTAGTTTCATTTCCATGTTACTTTACTGATTTGAAGAGATGGATTAGTTATGGGCAATGTCCTAACCTCTGACCCTGAAAAATTGGCTCAAACCTTAGCGTCACTAGCACAACATTGAAAATTTTTGTCCATAGTTGCTCGCAGGCATGCCTATGAGAGTGACTTTAGGTTGATGGTTGCTCCCTTTCCCATAGCATGAGAGTGAATACGGCCCGAGAGACCTAAAACAACAGTGGGACCCATGTACACACTGTCTGAGTGGCTGACTTATCCTGTGAGGGTTTTGTTGATGATGTTGAATGTCTGTATGGTGTGTTTGTATCGGTTCCACTTCCTTAATGTGACTTAGGAGTTCGAATCATATCATAGTCGCCTCTTGTCGCATATTTACCCCGACAGACTGGTTGCTTGGGTGGATGTGGGAGGAGGGTGTTACAAGCATCTTATGGCAAGATTCTTGGGAGGAAATCTGGCCAACCTATGTGTTGATGTTTAGATATCGAAGTAGGGAGGGTGGAAATGTTAGTAGACCTCTCACATTGGATACACACCAAGATCCATGGGTTGGTGGTAGATCTTAAAATCCTCATCGTACCGAGAGTGGCTAAAGCTTGAAGCCAGTTTAGTACCACCAAATTAGAGCACCCCCCTGAGGTATCTAATATGTAGTTCTCTGTGTTTTGTTAATCTTCATAAATCATATTATTTTAATATCTTCCATGTACCTCTCTCTATATGTAATTATAGATATCTCCCTAGTTAAGAGGAAGTGTTGAGGAATCTAACTAGTGTTAGTATTCATAGTTGTATTTGAGTCTTGATGTTTTTATTAATAATGGATATAGTAGGCACCAAAGGTCTGAAAGCTTTCCTTAAAGATAGCAGATGTCCCAAGGTTAAGAAAGACCTTAAAGATCAAATCTCAGTGGTGCATCACCCTTTCATCGAGGGTACCACTAACAACACTGTGAGAATCCTTATGCAGCATAATATTTCCTCAACCTTTAGACCCCTCAACACCATTCATAGCTCCCTAAGATTTGTAAGAGACCCTGTTGACCGTAAGGACATGAATGGTGTTTATGCTATTCATTGTTCTTGTGGGACCCCCTATGTTGGTGAAAGTCGGTGCTCTATTAATTAGAGGATTCATGTGCATGCAACTGACATCAAACATGGGCTGATCCGGTCTTCACCCCTGGCAGAGAAGACGGAGAAGACTATGCACCATATATGTATTGAGAAGGCCAAGGTTATTTCTAAGATTTCCTTATTTTATCAAGAACTACACTCAATGTGGAACAAACTAGGGGAAGATACAATATAAGACTCATCTTCTTGGCTAGGAGAAGATATGTGTACACACATATTTTATGATTACTAAAAAGCGAGTGTGAGAGTGAAGAATTATATAAGTATTGCAAATTTATTTTCTCTCATAGTGTTTCAACATGTTTATGGAATTAGGTTGGTAAGTTTGCTAATTGTTAATATTAGAAAATTTAAATATGAATATCTTCTTATTGGAAATGGTCGTGCTTATCATTTAAAATATAGAGTCTACAATTATTATGAATTTATCAGGTCCAGGGTTAGTTCCCAAGCCGAGTCGACCTCAGTCAACAACCTGGGTATAGTCCCATGTACCCCTAGATTGTACCAATTTTGTGATAAATTTGTTCACATCTATTTCATTTATCTACACATGTATAAAGTATCTTGCTATCCAAAATTGTGTGATTTCCAATTAAATTTTTCTTCATGCATTCTTTTCATGATTAAGTAGTTTTCAATATTTTTCATTCATGTTGATTTTGTATAACATAGGTGTTTAGTCAATTTAGTGTTCCTAAATTGATGTCATTAATTTTCAACCCGGGGCTTGTAAGCTGATGAAGTGAAGGTGTACTATATGTACTTAAGCAACCTCTTAAAGCTTTTTGTCGTTTGGGGGTGTTGTTTATGGTTAATTTATCTTCCTAAGATGGAGTGATGTAATTATAAACAGATGAGTGATG
>APFE031245077.1:378411-431792 GCA_000404065.3 Pinus taeda | reverse complement strand
TCTCCAAGGCTTGCAATCACTCAGAAAAATTATTCTGCTCCATTGAAGACTTGATACTCTATCAAGGATAGCCAGAGAAAAGGATTGCAAGCTCTTGGAAGGATTCAAGAGCCAACAACTCAAGTCAAGGCCAGGAGCTTTAGAAGATGGAAAGTAAGTTCCGCTGTGCATTATTTTCAATTTCTTACAAAGGAGTAGATCTTGGTTAGGGTTTAAAGTAATTAGGAAAACCCACAAAGTAAAACTAACAGAATCATGATGTACTACAGGGAAAAAAAGTCTTCTAGGAACTATAAGATTTTGCTTTGATGGTTTAATTTCCCGAATCCAATACCAATTCTATAATAAATAGATTCGTTAATTAGTCCCGCTTGTCCACAAAAGTTTCTTTGTGCACCCTCATAAAAAAAATCCAACAAAAAAATCACGAGGTACCACACGAAGATAAAGTCTTCTAGGAGCTTTTCGGATTTCACAGAGATATGTTCTCTGAAGAGAGCAACGGTCGGTATTTGAAGATAGTGTGAGAATACAAGTTTCTTCATTTTTGAAGATGATTCTGTTTCTAAAAAGCCAAATACCCCAAGCCAGGAAGATGAAAAGAGAACCGAGATGGTTGGAAAATGATTCTGTTCCTAAAAAACTAACAGAACCGAGATAGCTGGATTTCTTGGTCCAGAAGTAGAGAGATTCCTCAAAGGAGAACCACCTTGGAATTGTGCTAATGCCCAGAGCCTGTAAAACTCTGAACCAGATTTACTGAGCAGTATAGCATTTTGTGAATCCAGTCTCTTCTTGCTGTCTACACAGGCTATAGCTATTTGGTCCTACAAATCCTTTTATTTGGCTATGGTGTAGCAGGTAACTAGAAGAGGATATTGGCTAGTAGCTGGCGGAAACCCACCTCGAATCCGCCATTGTTTTGTAGTCTCTCACCTGTTTGGCTTCCAAAAATCGACGGAGACTTCATCGGTGATGCTAGCGTATAGGCCGGACGTTGTAATAAGGATTTTGTGTAGGAGAGTTTTGGATATTTTCCGATGCCGACAATTTCATCGGGCAGTTCAGTGAGCTGAGCTTAAGTGGAGAAAGCAACAACAACGCTCTGTTAGGGGCATGTTTTGCTATGATTTATTTTTAAAATTGGAGTTGTTTATGGAAATGGAGGAATTGTTTGGTCTGTTGAAAGTGGTTGGAATTTGGGTAAAAAATTTAAAAATCTTGTAAATAGAGTGTTTGAATTATGTTTTTTTTAGAGAAAATAGATTCAGCATCATCAAAAACTTTTAAAGCACCTAAAATTATGAAATTGGATAGTTTGCACCATCAAAAACTTTTAGAACACTTAAAATTATGAAATTAAATAATTTTTACTTGAATTTATAAAAATCTCTGCTATAATTTTTAAAATATTATAAGAATGTCCAAAACTTTCCATAAAAAAAACATAATCTTTAAAACCTTTAAAACACTTAAAATTATGAAATTAAATAATTTTTATTTGAATTTACAAAAATCCCTACTCATTTTTTTTAAAATAATATAAAGAGAATTTCCAAAACTTCCTTTGGAAAAAAAAGGTAATCGTTAGACTGCGGCTTTAAAATTTTAAGACAAGGAGACTGCGCTTTCTGACGGTTGTGTTAACTACTCCTTCAAACGTAGTCTGTTCTAGTTAGGGGATAAGTTGAACGCATTCACAAATGTGTTTGACATTTTCGTTTCGTTTAGTTACGAGTAAGGTAATACTTACTTAGGGTAGTTTTAAATTTATTAACAATAGTGATAGCGATATTTACTATTGTAAAAGCGTCATAGTGATCATATTCATGGTTTTTTCGTAACGGAATAAACATTTTCAAATCACAATGATTATATATATAAGATATTAAAAAATTTATTTTAAATTTAGTTTTTATAATTAAAAGTACGGTAATTAATTAATTTAATTTAGGAATTAAAATAATTAAACTTTAAACTATATAGTGGGAAAAATTAGATTTTAAATGAAATGAAGTTATATATTTAAAGTGAAAATAGAAATTGAATAAATAATATATTTTAATATAATTTAAAACAAATATTAAACTTAATGTAATAAGTTAATTATTGACTTACTATTTTTCTTATCTAGTTTATTGGATAAGAATATTGTAACATTGAATGGATTAATTTACAAAAGTAATAAGTCAACAAACAACTTAATAGTTAGGTTAACTACTAAAAAGTAATAAGTTAACAAACAACTTAATAGTTAGGTTAACTACTAAAAAGTAATAAGTTAACAAACAACTTAATAGTTAGGTTAACTACTATTTTGACTAGAATCAAGTGGGATCATAGAAAATTAAATGTATAATAATTTTTATTTATTTTAAAAATTATATAACGTGAGAAAAAAGGTATTTGGTTTTAAAATGAAAAATTAAATATATATAATTATTTTCTTTTTATTTTAAAATGATTTGCCATATTGGAAATTAGTTATTAATGAAATGATAAGATTGTTATTTTTTTTTATAAAGAAATAGAATTAATGCATTTGAGTAATGTGATTAGATTGTTTAATGTTAATATTTTTTTTTCCCAAAGAAAAAATTGAACTTTTTATAACCAAAATAAAAAGTTACATAGTATATGCCTAAGCATTCATTTTGCTGTATAATTTGCAAATCATAGAGCTCCACAGGATGTGACTATCAGTCCTGTCCAAAAAACATGAAGGAAAAGATAACCACTGATCTGAAGCATGGGCCTCTTCATATGAGAAAAACAACCCCCGTCCCCAGCTCAAAAGACAGTGAATAACAATTTACTATAAGATCGGAAAGTATCCAAGTAAAGGAAAAACATTGCTTCCACTTCCCGGGTCTCCTCATAGAGGAAAACAACCCAAACAGGAAGGAAACAAACCATAATCAGTGGTCTGAAAAATAAACAAGATCATAAAACTGTGTCATGTGAGTTAATAAACATATAGGCACCTGAAACAAAAAAACAGGTTGTTTTATAGGCCTGAAAAGTCCATAGTAAAAACTGGTTATGTATATGGTGGTTGATCAGACACATGGATCTCTCCCTGGTCTTCATCCTCTATTCTCCAACTGTCCAAATCTTGTTGCAGACCCTCTTTAGAAAGCCAGTCTGCTGCATCATTGCGATCCCTGTAGATGTGGCAAAGAGAAAAAACATTAAAGGAGTGCTTTAACTGTTTTGTCTCTTCTAATAAAGGTAACAAAATGTAAATTTGACATCTGCTCTCTCCATTGAACCATTTTATAACATTCATTGAGTCCCCGAAGATCTAAACCTTGAAAATGTTTCTGTGGATAAGCCAACATAGAAGCAGTTTAAGGGCAGACAACTCCGCAAAATTGTTTGTACCAATTCCTAGGCCCACTGAGGCTATAAGGCACCTATTTTGGTTTATGTGTATTACTAGTGCGGCTCTCGCTCTATTGTTTTGGGAAGCCCCATCAAAATATGCCCACGATATTCCTTCCTTGATGTGTTCCACTCTAGATTGTCTGGGAGCGTTTTCTGTAATAAGCTTGGGTATATTGGTGTATATTGAAGTACATTGTATTGTAATAGCCTCATAAGGGGTGTGCTTATCCAAAAATATGCACCTATTCCTAGCCATCCAAATGCCCCATGCTATGATGAAGGGTAGATTTCGCAGGTTCCCTTCCAGGTAGAGTTGCCACCATTTTGGCCAAACTTCTGGGAAAAATTCCCCTTCCTAAGCTACAGCCTTTTGGATCAGCTTCCCTACCTCTAACCACACCCTTTTAACAAACGAGCAATCTATAAATAGATGCCTTATTGTTTCAGAATCATTTTTACATAACGAACATCTCCCAGGTCCTGACTTGTATCTGGCTTGTAGAATGTCCCATGTTGGAACCTTCCGCTTGAGTATGAACCAAAAGAAAAGTTTAGCTTTTGTAGGACTTTTTAGCTTCCACAAGTGTTTGGCCCATCAATCCGTGTTCCCCCATCCTTTCTTTGACATAAGGAATTTATATCCATATTTTGGAGAATAGGATACAGAGTCTGCATGAGCCCAGACCAATTGATCTGGTCTCTCTCTCAGTCTCACATTTGACCTGCATAGCTCTTGAATAAAAACATTCCATTCTTCCCACCATTGAGGAAACAGATCCAATTCCTCCCTTGATAGCCACGCTTGCCCCCAAATAGTGGAGTGACCTTATTTCTCGATCTGGTTGAGGAAGTGAACACCTTTAGAGTCAAGTTACATAATGAGGTCTGGGGATAGTACAAAATTTTCATTACAGCCTACCCAAGGGTCCTACCCTATCAAGATTTTCTCCCCGTTCCCTACCTGCCAAGAAAGACCTTGCTCAATGTCTTGAAAGTGTCTATGGTAGCCTTCCAAAAAATAGATACATTCCCTTTTTTCTTAATTGGATTTCTTATCCAATCTTCTAATGGGACGGGGTCTATATATTTCCTCTTCACCACCATCGTCCATAGGTTCTCCATCTTAATTATCCTCCATCCTGATTTTTCTGCTAATGAAGGCCCGAAAGCTATGAGATCTTTTATTCCCTAGCCTCCCCATTCCTTTGGCCTTGCCACCTTCTCCCATGCTACCCAAGGTAGTACCGATTCCTCCTTTGACCCTGCCCAAAGAAATCTGCTGCATATCCTTCTTATTTTCTCTAGAATGCCTTTCGGAACCCATGTCAAAGCTGCCCAATAAACCGGGATTACTAGAATGACAGATTCGATAAGGGTCAACCTTCCTGCCCTTGAAAGCCACTTGAAACTCCAATGTGTAATCCTGGCTTCTATTTTTGCTATTAGCTAGTTCCATTCCTATTTCTGATAGGCATTCGGTTTCAACTAGAAGCCCAAATATTTGAATGGATCAACAAGTTTATGAACTTCAAAAGGCAGAACTGCTGAAATTTGGGTTATCTCCTGCCTATTTGAACCTTCTAGGATCAACTGAGATTTCCTTTGGTTCACTTGCATTCCTGTGGCCTTCATAAACAGGTCTAAAATCCTCTTGAATTCCTTTATTTCATTTATATTCCCGTTACTGAAGAGCAACATGTCATCTACAAATAATAGATGAGATATAAACAGATTTATCGCCACTTCCAAACCTCTTATAGCTCCATCCCTTTTTTCCTTATGCACTAATTGGCTCAGACCTTCGGCAACCAGAAGGAGGAGCAGAGGCAAAAGGGGGTATCCCTGTCTCAATCTTGTTTGCCCTTTGAAAAAAAACGAAGCAGCTCCATTTATCAATACCGTGAAACTGACACTTGTAATACATCCCATGATCCAGTTAATGAAATCAACTTTGAATCCCAGATGAGTTAGTAACGTTCAAATATAGATCCAACTTATTCTATCATAGGCTTTGGAAAGGTCTATTTTAACGACTGCCCCTTTCCTCTTCTTTTGTTTGACACTATGAATTGTTTCCTCAGCAACCCCGATAGCCTTGTGGATCTGTCTACCATCCATGAACCCAAAATGTTCTTTTGATATGCATCTTGGCAAGATGGGTTTCAACCGGACCGCTATCACTTTAGCAATTATTTTGTAAATGCAATTACATAGCGAGATTGGCCTGAAGTCTTCAAAAGAGCCCGGATCTTCTTTTTTTGGGATTAGGGCTATGAATGTTGAGTTAAAAGGGGGGTAGATAGCACCTTTCCTCCTGGATTCTTCGACCACCTCCATCACTTCATGTCCAATTTGATCGAAGAAATGTTGGAATAGTTCAATTGTCCACCCATATGGACTCGGGCTCTTGTCCTTTGCCATTGATTGATGATGCTCTCTACTTCCTCCTTTGTGACTTCCCCCATCAGATCCATTGCTTCTTCCTCATCCACATAGCGGGGAAAGCATTGGGTTGTCCTGATAACCTCTGCCATTGTAACTTCCGCTTGTCCTGTGAAAAGCTTTTGGAAATGACTTCTCCCCATATGTGACAGAGTTTCAAAAGAGTTTGCTTCTCCGCCTTCTTCATCCTTCAGTTTCCAGATAGTGTTTGAGTTCTTCCTTCCTTAAGCATAATTATGGAAGAATTTAGTGTTTTTATCTCCTGCCTTCAGCCAAATGGCTCTACTTTTCAGTCTCCATTCCTCCTCTCTTGCTAGAAGGATTTTACTTCGTTGTCCTTCCAGCAACAATATTCTATCCTTTTTCTCATGGGTTTCATAGCCATCTGATTCAGGACTTTCCAAGTCTTGGAGTTCCAAACCAATTTTGTTTAGATCTTCATCCCGTTTTTGTTTCCTAGCCTTTGACCACTCCACTGTTGCTTTTTTCAAACGTTTGAGTTTTTCCATGAACAGGAAGCCTTTTTCTTCTGGATCAATGATTCTTGATGGTCTCCAAGTTTCTCTGAAAAGCTTGTTGAAAGAGTCCTCCTGTAGCCATGAAGGAATGAATTTAAAAAGGGTTGCCAGCTTTTTAGGAGGCTTGGATAGGTCAAGGAGAATTGGAAGGTGATCCGAGTTTCCTCCCTCTCCTACCCATTGATGGAAGGATGGGATCTTTGAAGTGACCTCTTCACACAGAAGGAACCAATCCAATATTTTTGCAATTCTGGATTTCCCTATTCTTTGATTCCTCCATGTGGGTCTTACTTTCAATAGGTTAATATCCATCAAATTCCGAGAACTAAGAAAATTGAAGAAAAAGTCTGATAATGAGTCTTCTCTAGCTGATGGGCCCCAAATTTCAGCATTTCCAATAGAGAAATTGAGGCCTCCACCTACCACCAGGTTTGGACTCCTCATCACTGATTTGGAAAGTAAAGAATTCTAGAATTAAGCTCTCCCATGACACAGACCATAGATATTGACTATCAAAAGGGGGAAACCTAGCTCTTAGGATAGGACTTCCATCCCCGTTGCATGATCCATCCCCCAAAAATTCCTCAATTTTAATTTCCCTTCCCTGTAACCCATGGCTATACCTCCAGAGCGTCCTGTGGAATCCATTGCCTGAAAATTCCACCCTGGGAGAAGGGTTGATAACAATTTTGTGACTTCTTCATCCCTGCCTAAGGTTTCCTGCAAGAGAAGGACATCCAGATTGTACCGATGGGTAATCTCTTTGAGAGCTAATTTTTTAGGTTTACTAGCTAAACCCCTACAGTTCCAGGAGAGAAAGATCATTTATCAACCTCCACACAGGGCTTTGCTGCTCTAAGCACCCTAGAAATTGACATTTGTTTCCCATCAGCTATATCTATCTTAGCTCACACCTAAGCTTTTGACATGTCAGTTTTCCTACCTCTCGTTTTTCACTTATTACTCAGGGACAAGTCCATACCCAAACCCCCCACAACCTCCCAACGTGGCGGTTTTCTGTCATGGGATCGAAGGTTATAAGAATTTGAACCCGGGAGAGGACTGTTACACAGTAATTTGTCACCGTTTGTCACCGTCCCTGTTACCCCTCTCCCGCATCTTGGAGGACCCATTCCGAGACTTGTGAGAAGTGAAAAGACTTGAAATCACTTGCATTATTCACCTCTAAACATGAGCTTCATATGCCCTTAAGGCATCTCCAGCTCATTGCCCTTAAAAACAGTCCTTTTTGCATTAGCGCTGGTTCCCTGTGTTATGCCCGCGCTAATGGGGAAAATCCTATTGAAAGGGCGCGCCATTAGCGCTCTGTCCCAGAGTCGCAATCGCGCCAACCATTTTGGGCAAAGTTTTGAACTAATCAAACCTCCGAAGGTTTTGTCCAACTCATTCACCAAACTGATTCCAAGTTGAGTGAGGATGGTTTGGCTTCGAATCTCCTTGGATGGAAAGTAGTTTACCACCATTCCATGGAAGTTTCCAAGTGATGAAGCCAAATCCATTATTGTGGGGGATTGACCTTATCTCTTCCTTTTCCTCTATAAAATCTTGTTCCCATGGCTTGAGCAAGCTAGTTCTAGTTCTAGTTCTAGTTCTAGTTCTGATAGTTCTGACTCTTATGGCAATACTTGTGCTGAAAGGAAGATATAAAAATATTGGAGTTGCAAGGAGCCTTCTTTGTATACATAAGGCTTTACCTAAGTAAGGAGATTTTGTCACTAAAGAGAGAGAGAGCTTGTCCCTCACCCCTTCAAGCTTTTGCAAGACTTGTGTAGCTGAGCACCCAGCCAAAGGAGGACTTGACGTCAGGACACTGGTGTCCATTCACGTGGATAGTGGAGGATCGTGACCGGCCAAGGCAAAGGAACGTGGGCGACGTCTCTTCTACAAACTAAAGCGTTGGATCTCAAGTAGGTCTTCATCACCTACCTTTTATTTGCAATTAGGAACTTGTGTGATAGCATTGTTGATTGTTGCTAGACCCATTCTGGGCTAGTAGGGATCGCCTCTATCCGTAAAGGGGATTTACCTCTCCAACAGCCATCTTTCTTTCTCACCAAGACAATTGGAGACCCACATGGTGATGTGCTAGGTCTGATGAACCCCTTCTCGAGCAGCTCCTGTAGCTGCTTCTTGATTTTTGCATTCTCTAAAGCGGACAACTTGGACATTCCGATGTTAGGCAATGGAGCATCTTGCTGCAAATTAATATCATATACTATTTCCTTTTTGGGTGGCAGACCTTTAAGTTCTTGAAATAGTATATCATATTCTGAAACAACTTTTTCTAAATCAGCTCGTTGTTTAGCATCACATCCCTTAAATACATTGGTTTTATCAAGTTTCTTCTCCTTTACAACCATCAGTAAAAATTGTTTGCATGAATTTACAATTTTTTTCATCTGCCCTGAGTTTATGAGAGTAATTATTCTTGAGTTTATGAGCTCTTACAATATATTCGATTCCATTTTTAACGAGTTGATACTTGTTCTCAACTCTATAGAAAATAGATTTTCTATCATACAAGTAAGGACTTCCTAAAACAATTCCACATATATCCAAGGGAACTATATCTAACTCAACCTCATCTACAAATGCGGACCCAAAAGAAAACCTAATTTTACATTGTATAGTCACTTGTAGCTGTGCTTTTTCACATAACCAACCTAATGGATATGGATTTTTGTGAGGTGTGGTTAGTAGTCCCAACTTCTTTACAATTGCTTCAGAAATTAAATTTACTTGTGAGCCACTATCAAACAAAGTATCAATCTTTTGATGCTTGGAAACAACTCTAATATGAAAAAGCTCATGTATTTTCCTCTCATTTTCTTCATTATCAGTAGATTGTGCAGAATTACTAGCAGATGCTTCAGAACTTTTACCTTTTATACCTGTGGTTGCGATTGTTGTTTCATCTCCTGAGTTTGACCCCAAATCCTTTTGAATAGCTGCAGCAGTCTTCCTCTTCTTGCCCTCAAACTTCTTGGGTCTCAGCTCTGGATGCAGGATCCAGCAGTGATCATCATCATGCCCATCCTTCTTATAGTGAGTTCAGGAAGACTTGGTATTTTGTATAGTATTGGCCTTCCTCTCTTTCCATTTCTATTTTCTTTTCTCCTTATTCTTGCATGCAGTGGGTTTTGATGATCCCCCAACTTCTAGGTTCACATTCTTTCCTCTAGCCTCTAGATGTATAGCCTGAACAGGTACCTCATCTGTGCTAGTGGTATTAAACATGATAATTGTGTGTCTTAAATAGTTGTATAGACCACCTATATACTTCAGCAGAGTTTCATGTGAGTCTAAAGAAATTCTTAGAATCAAAGCTCTCTTCCTAAATTATTGAGTGTAACTTTGTACACTTTACCCTTTCAATTGGCGAAGAGTTTGCCCGCTCATCATGGCTTGCTGCATATAGGCTAGTGGATAGAATTTCTTTTTAATTGCAAAAACAAATTCACTCCAAACAGAAAGAATCTTACCATGCTTCTTCATGTCAGCTGGTGTCCCGCCTTCCCACCATACCAAGGCAGTGCCTCCAAGGTGTAGGCTGGTCAGCTGAATCTTACTACTCTCTGAATCAATGCTCTGCACTCTATAATAAACATCAATCTGTCTAATCCAATTATCTAGCTTCTCTGCATTCAACTCTCCACCATATATTGGTAAATCAAATTTAACATCTAATTTAATCAAGGATGTCTTCTTTTTGTTTTAAGGGCTACTAGGAAGTCTGGGAAGTTTTTCTTCTTTCCCTTTGCCTTTAGAGTGGTCATGGAGGAGAGATTTTTCTACTCCTTTATCTCTTTTGGAGTTTGATGCATCATCCTCTCTACCTTTCTTAAACTCTTTATATATTTCCTCTATCGTGGCTTTCATGGTCATGAAACTATCCATGAATTGAGGGTTTGATTCTAAGGGACTTTCTTCTAATATTTTCCTCTTATAGTGGACTCTTCCAATTTCAGAGTTAGCTTCAACCAACTCTCCTCCTAATTTAATATTTGATCTAGTTAACATTCAACAACAAAATCTAGCACAAGCTTGTCTAACCTTAGCAACCTAGAGCTTTAATACCACTTGATCTAGAATTTATCTAGGACAAAGAATTAAAGGTATTACAGACTCATGTGCATCGATGTGCCTATGTTACTTTATGCAATGAATCGATAAGATTGTGAAATACATAGAGACTGAGGCAGTTAGAGAAAACATAATAGGAAAACATGTAAACACAACAAGTTTAATAAGGAGTTCACCCAATGCTCCTAGGCTATGTCTCCTAGTCCAGCCTTCAATGGTTGCCTCTCTATTATGTTTTCAAAGTAGATTTTTTTTACAACAGTGAGCTCAATTTGAGTCTCACTCAACAGATATGAATCAGTAAGACTTGAGTACACAGACTCTCCTTACTAGTACTTGACCTCTACTGGTCACAGTAGTATGAACCCAATCTGAAACTCATATATGATAGGCCTATGTCAAGGAGCTCGCTTGAACTCTCAAGCTTTCTCTAGAGTGCACAGACTCTCTGACTCTCTCTCTGGCTCTGTTTGGCTCGATGCTACCCTCCGGTTAGCTCGGCTTCTTCTCTCTGTCCTTAACTAACTCTCTTTCCTGCTTTTTTCTGCCCCCTCTATCTCTATCAGTTCGTGGCTTTAAATCCATTCTACTTTCTGTTGGTTCATTTTCGCTTCCCGGCTTTCTGGTCTTCCTTCCTCTATCCATTCAAACTCCCATATTCTACATCATCATCATTGTGTAATGCTTCACAGGGAGGTGACCACCTATTCTGCAACAGGTGAGTGTGTCAGGTTCCTTAGACACATTTGAACGATCATTATTTCCGTTTGCTCCAAGATTTCCCATGAAATACGAATCCCTGCCAATGAATCGTCCACGTCAGCCTTCAAATACCATATAATCTTGTTTTATCATCTGTCAATTCTGGTCATTCATCGGGACGCACCTCCACCGTTGATCTGGACCCCCCAAATCCTATGGTCATCATGCATATCGGGCGAATAATTAGCTCGACAGTTACCCATCCGATGTGAGTGGTTTTCTCTCTCTCCTGTCGGACACGTGTCACTCAGTGTGTGGCATCAGGCGGGACTCGGCCAAAACTACTTACTACCTCAAGGCCTTCTAATATCCTGCCGGTTTTGTGAAATCCAAGGAACCGAATTTATTACTTTTTCGTATTTCATAGCCATTTCAGGTCCAGGCACTTCGGGGCTTTCCTTTACTAAGCGGGACGCCCTTTTAGCATTAAGCACATATCAGAAACCACCCTTGTTTCTTGAATTAGCCTTTGGTTTTTCTGATTTGCGCCAGTGCGTGTTACCATGGGCCAACAGTCTTCGCACTCGACCAAGAGTCCTCGTTGCTCCGCGCTGATCACAATTGCAACTATCACAGGGATTCCTTCTGATAACTCGATATTTCTAAGACTTGAATCTGTTTGGCATAATTTGAACGAGTTTATGAAAACTTAGAGAGTGTTTAGGATCCAATTTGAATCATACAATCATCAGAACCCAAAGAAGAACCCAGAACTCTGCAACAACAAATAGAAGCAACTAAAACATTCTTTATAAGGTATACGCTACTTCCCTGTATCGAACTTGTGTGTGTACATGCTTTTAAATATTAATTCATAATTTTGCAGCTATTCCAGACTTTAGTTATACCCAGATCACAACATTTACAGAGTATTACATGCGTCAGTATTCAGATCTAGATTATTAATGATCAAATTACATAATGATAATTCATTTCAAGCCTTAAGATCTTGATCCATCATTAGATCTTATCCCTCATCAACCGCTAAGATTCCTCCTTGGTTCAGATCAAGCACAGAGCATCATAAACCCATAACCTACATACTGGATCTCACACTACATTAGATATTCAATGATTGTACTTCTTGGCCTAATGATCTTCTCCTCCTTATATAGTTTTAGGCCTTTCTCAATACCATGGACCAAAACCACTTAGGACCAATACCTTGGACCAAATATCTAGGCTCAAAACCTCGGACCAAATACCTTGGACCAATACCATGGACCAAATACCACGGACCAAAAGCTTATTTTTCCAACATATACGCACTTCTTCTTCTGTGAAAGTGCGTGTGTACGTATACGCGACTTGTATACAGTGAACCTGCGTGTATACATAGCTTGGTCAAGGTGAACCTGTGTATACCTCTTTTTCTTGATTCTTTGAGGTATAATCTGTAATTCTATGTTGTTAACCTGTTGTACTGTGATTTGTCATCTGAGTGAGTTTCCATTGTACATTACTTTTGAACTGCCCTGAATTTTGTCACATCTATAAGTACAACTGTCATGCATTCTATCACATCTGATATCTCTTCTATAGATTCATCTAGTTATCATATACTAGTGAGTTGTTCTGCTACAAGTGGGTTGCCATCAAGTACAACACATGCATCATAATGCCAACAATCTCCCCCTTGGACTTGATGGCAACCATGTTGGTGTTAATTATCACAAGCTGTAAAAATTGTTAGAGATACCAAACAACACCAAAATACTCTCCCCCTTTGACATCAAGGGCAAAGGGCGTACTAAGATATTCTCCCCCTTTGATATTAAGGCCAAAGGGATGACCAAAAAAGAAGACTTTCATATCTGAATAGCTGAATATAAACATTGATCATGCTCCCCCTAAGCACATGATGAATTCTCTGATTAAACTCCCCCTGTGTACAAGCTGAGATGCACTATATCATCCATGCTCCCCCTGAGCACATGCAGAGTGTGCAAATATTTTCCAAAAGGATAACATGACTCTACAACTCAACTAAGTGACTTTGACCTTCTTATCACCAATGACTCATACATATATCAATCTCCTAACCAAGTGGGGATATATCAAATTTGACTCATCCTCCCAACTAAGTGGGGATATACATGACTGAAATATATCAATTTTTACATCATCTTTCCCATGCATAGTGGGATTATATATCACATCATATGATAAAAAATGACTCATCAAAAGACTACAATAGACAGAGACAAATTATTACACCATGGGTGTTTATATGACCTTTACATCGAATGATATGACATTTATAACAGAGACTAAATATCTAAACAAGACCATGATAGTCATCAGCAACTATCATGCACCATGTATGATTTGCTCCATCAGCATCCAGACCAGTTCCTTTTATATGTCCATCATTAGTTCCCAAGATATAATAGTGTAAAAATCAACTTGTGACAAAGTATGTCTGCATATAGATATCGACTCATCCTCTTGATCTCATCAAGATCAACTTGCTTCGTTTCCTTAGTAGAAAGAGCCTTATCATGACCTTCTCAGCATATGTGATATTTTCAAGCAGTAACACAAAATCATTCACATCATATCATATGTGAGAAACACCATAGTCATCATCATCAAGAATTTCATGATCCTTCACAGGAACCCTTAATGTATCAACCCGGTATCATCACTAGGGAACATCCCACATCTGATAAGCATCAACCATGATAATCAACATATGTGAGTATTAACCTATCATCATAAGGTAAGAACTCATCATCATTATGTGTCTAAGTAAGTCATGTCTTTGAATATCCATGTCTTCAAATAGTTGTGTCTTCATGTGACCTGCAATAACACCATTCTCTTGGCCAACCAACAATATTTATCAATATGCAACTTGAGTAATCATCCATGTATCCAGCATATTGTATATCCATTAAAGAGATAGCAATATGTATCTAGCAAACCATGAGCTCATGGTCATTTGTCAAGATTTCTTGATATCATCAATAGCAACAATCCTCAACCATGTGAGAGCCAAGAACTATAGGAATCTTGCATCATAATTGCACTATATGATCTTTATGCATCTTTAAAGGCATGATGACACCAGCATAAATGAAATGAGTAGCTCATCATCAAATAATGAAGTTGTGTACTCAAGCTTTGTACATCTCCTTGTCCTTATGTGTTAAGTTATGGTATGTTCTATGCTTAACGCAGTTTACTTCTTTTTCATATTATAATCCATAGATTAGCAATCACGTGTATATTAAGTGCAAATAGAACATTAAACGATCGACAGAAAAACAAGCCAAGACAAGAGACACAAGATGTCGCGGCTAGCCAGGGACAAACCCCAATATGGGGAAACCCTTTGATCAAATCTTCTTTTATCTTCAATAATTTAGCAGAGAGAAATAGTACATAAATTTGGTTTACATCAGCAGCAGCAAACCCTAGATCAGCCCTACACTAGGGCAGACAATATCTTGCAAACCGACCGTCGAATTGGCTTGATTCTTTCACCAAAAAATGTAGCCTTCCATAGAGAGTCAGGTTCACCTATAGCAGAGTTTTGAGAGAGAGACTGATGTTCAATGCTGGTCAAACTTCCGATTTGCAGTTGTAGCCCTAAATTCTGCGTCCTTCCTTCCACACATGTGAGAGAAGAGCCTTTTCTACGCAAGAGAGAGAAGAGACTCTTTTATGCGCAAGAGAGAGAGAGATGTGTAGAGATGTGTGTGTCCAAATGAGGAGGAGACATTCTGTATTTATATGAAAATGTTGGGGTTGAATAGATGCGACTGTTGGGCTTTTGAGCCTACATAAGTTGCTGGCCGACTTAGACAATTAGTCCATAATCAAAATAAATTCATATCTCCATAAATAATTATCGGAATCGGATGATCTTTAGATCAATCCTACACCTCTCGATGGGAGGAATCTAACAAAAATATTATCAGCCATGAATAAGATGACCCACATAGAATTTGGCCCTAGCTGTCAATTTTAACACTCACTCTCAACTAGGGATAACTCCATCTGCAATTCGCCTGTCGATTGCTACTATTCATCCATCAAATGCACAGCCCTATACAACTTGACTCCTGCTCTGCTCTGCTCTATTATGTCTTCTCTGCTCTGTTCTACTCGACCCTGTTCTGATCTGCTCAGTTATGTTCTGCTTTGCTCTGCTCTGCTTTTGTCCGAATTATAAAGAAGAAGAAATGATCGAGGATGTATCATACCATCCTCCACTAACCCGAAGTCAGTTTTAGAGTGTGTACCACTGATCCCAAATTAGTCCTCCACTGACCCGAAGTCAGTGTCATAGTGGGTACCACTCTCACTGGTCCCAGACCAGTATCATTGATCCTAGATCAATGAAGGTCATCCTAGCATAGGGAGTACGGTAGATACAACGATGTGTCCATCGGTACTACTATGGCCCTTATCCTCATTTCCCTACTCATTGATCAGATGAGAGGTACTTCCCATGAGTCCCAGACTGCATGGGTAGGATGCCTTGACAGGAGAACTAATCATCTTGTCCATAGGAGAGTGAATCATCCTGTTCCACAATCACCATGGAGAACACATCATCCAGGTCCACAGGGGAAATAATCATCCTGGTCCACAGTCGCCATGGGGTGTCATAAGGAAAGTTTGATCCTTTTACCCTGTACCAGTTGCACCACCAGGGGATGGTGAGTCACCTTATGGTCATATGTCACTCCAAGAAGTACCTTGTGCCCCCATGGAGCTCCCAGAGCTCAATACATCATACAGGACCCTCATCAGAGGGTTTTTCAATGACACCAAGTCGTTATTGGAAAGTCAGGAATTTGACCTTCACTAGGGGCTTTGTCAGAATGTCGGCCACCTGTTCATCTGTACCAATATGTTGGAGCCTTATTGCTCCTCGCTGCATCTAATCTCGAATATAGTGGTACCTAATATCGATATGCTTGGAGCGATCATGAAATACGAGATTCTCTGACAAACGAAACCCACTTTAGTTGTCACATAGGATCACGGTGGTATCCAATATAAATCTAAACAGGTCACTAAAGAGCTTTTGCAACCAAACTACCTCACAGGAGGCCATGCTAGCAGCAATATACTCTGCTTCGGTGGTGCTCAAAGCCACCGACTTCTCCTTCCTTCTCATCCAAGATATCGAAGTAGATCCCAAGGAGAAAAAAACATCCGGAAGTGCTCTTACGGTCCATCACATTGCCTGCCCAATCAGCATTAGTGTATCCAAGTAATCTCGCATCTCCGGCAGTGTATCTTAACCCATAAGTAATTGTGCCACGGAGATATCTTAACAAATTCTTGGCACAAATCCAATGTATGTGGTGAGGTTCAACCATATGTTGACTTAATTTGTTGACTGCAAAGCATATATATGGATGGCAGTTCACTAAGAACATTAATGCTTCGACGAGTTGCCGATACTCGATGGCATTTTGTAGAACAGGTCCAGCAACACTACCACTTAACTTTTTGAAGTCAAGCTCCATCAGGGTAGTTACGGGCTTGCAATCATAGTTTTAAAACTCCGACTCCGACTCTAACTCGGCCGAGCAATGACTCCGACTCCGACTCCGAAACGGTAATGACTCGGCCGGCTCATTTTCAATGACTCGGTCGTTGTAAAAAATACATTAAATATTTAGTATTTTTATAAAAAAACATAATTTTGAATATTTTAAACATAATTTTAAATATTTTCATTCATGTTTCCAAACACACGGCATTATAATATAGATAGAAGACAACATATGATCAAAGTAGGCTCATGAACCAATCCATTATATCAAAATGGTACCCAATGGATAGGAAAAAAATCTTATCAAGGTTTCAATTGCTTGTCGATAACAACTTGATGGTTGAAAATATTGAGTGTCATGCTCCTAGACTAAGAGACTTACCACTAGAACCTAATGGATAGGAAAAAAATCTTATCAAGGTTTCAGTTGCTTGTCGATATCCTAATATCTAATGGTTCGTCACTGAAGTATTTGTTTTGTGCAGTTTATACTTATAGATGTCAATCTATGCAATCATACAATGTGTTTTCTATGGCACCTCCACACTAGAGATGCCTCACATGCAAATACCTTTGATGTCTAATACATGAAATTTTTTGAAACACATTGACCACCTTTTATCATTCTCAACATTGATGTAATTCTTCCTCACTTTATCTTATGTTTGGATTCTCTATGAATAAGTCATTTTCTTTCACTGATTATCCCTTAAAAGTTAAAAGCCAATTGCTACCAGAAAATAGATATTTACAATGTCACATAAAAATTAGAGCCAATGAGTGTTTTCTGATTTGAATATGATAATAAATGGAGTATTAAAACATATCCAAGCAAAATGTTGTATTACAGCAAATGCAAAACCCCAAAAAGTCTTAATCATGCATTCATAGAGGCGATTTTTGCATGCAAACTTATCACTAAAAACTTGAGCAAAGAATGGACCTGGCAAACTTATAACTGTTTGAACTGTTCATATTATATATTCATTCTTATCTATCGCTCACCAGCTTTAACATGTATCTATCTTAATTAGGAATAGAAATACGTATATTAACATTTCATCAATATAATCCATGATACATATATATTTCTTTTTTTAAATAATCTATTATTAATTCATGACATAGTATACATAATGGGAAAATTGGCCTGGAACACAATGTTTGAGATGCATAATAAAGAGACCTTCACATTTCACTCGAAGTCAAGAACACGCACATTTAGAGATATGCTTTCCGCAGCACGAAGTTTTTGGTTTTTAATATTTGTTATGAATACCATTAGGCAACCAGTGGAAAAACGAATTTAAAATCCATAAAAAAATCAGTTAAATGTTGCGTTTGCGTGAGGGTACCATGCCACATTGACTCGGTCGTTTCATAGCGGAAACGGTCCGTTTCGGCCGAGTCAGCAATGACTCGGCCGAGTCATTCAATGACTCGGCTGATTCATTGCTGACTCGGCCTTCCGAACCGAGTTAACCACAGTTTCAAATGGGAGCCTATCAACCCGGATCAACCCGGCCGAGTCAATGTTGACTCGGTCGTTTCTTAAAACAGTGCTTGCAATCCATCGTATCAATTCTTTCCAATATCTTCACCACATATTTTGCTTGAGATCGGAAAATTTCCCTTGGCTTCTGCCAAACTTCAGGTCCTAGGAAATAGTGCATCAGTCCTAGGTCCTTCATTTCAAATTCAGAAGCCAACTCCCTCTTACATTTGTGAATGAAAGGGTTTGCACCTATTAGGAAGAGGTCGTCAACATACATCACCAGTATGAGAGGTTTGTCATCTTCAACCTTAAAGTAAAGTTTAAGCTCGGCTTCACTCCTAGTGAATCCCAGCTTCATCAAGTAGCTATCAATCCTCTCATACCATGCTCGATGTGCTTGCTTCAGCCGATAGAGGGCTTTCTTCAACCTACACACATGAAATTTTCGATCATGAATCTCAAATCCTTCGGGTTGCTCCACGTAGACCTCTTCTTTAATCGAACCATGCAGGAATGCGGTCTTAACATCCATCTGATATAGATTCCATCCTTGTGTAGCCGCAAGGGCTATGATCGAGCAGATGGTGGT
This sequence comes from Pinus taeda, assembly GCA_000404065.3. Classification (NCBI taxonomy): domain Eukaryota; kingdom Viridiplantae; phylum Streptophyta; class Pinopsida; order Pinales; family Pinaceae; genus Pinus; species Pinus taeda. The sequence goes on along the minus strand of APFE031245077.1, from coordinate 412,977 downwards.
ATGTCTCGCAACAGGCCCAAATATATCGTCATAGTCTATACCTTCCTTCTGGGAGAATCCACAAGCGACAAAATGAGCCTTATACTTTTCCGTACTTCCATCAGCTGCATGCTTTATCTTGTAAAGCCATTTAGAGGTGATGGTTGCCTTGTCCAGGGGTCTGGGAACTACTTCCCAAACATCATTCTTCATAATAGACTCATATTCTTCGATCATAGCATCCTTCCATACTTGATGCTTGACGGCATCTAAGAATGATGACGGCTCATTTTGTATGATCGTGCTCATGATGGTCAGGTATCCCTGACATTTGTTTGGTTTCTTACTTTCACGGAAGGTCCCTCGGCGTGCAGTGTGTCCTTCAACATATTCAAGTGTCCCCCTAAGCCATGAAGGCCTCTTCCTAGAAGAGGAGGGCTCAAGTGGAGGAGGATCGATAGGATCCATGGATTCTTCCACATGAGGCATTGTTTCATCTTCCTTTTCTTTCGGTTCCCTGGTGTCAACTTCTTGATAGCTCCTCAAATTCGAAAGATTGTCTACCTTGCTGAGAGCCATATCTTCGTCAAAGGTGACATTATGACTAATCATGACTTCCCTTTAACAGGCTACATAGATTCTATAGCCCTTAGTATTTTCACTATAGCCCACGAAGATTCATTTCTTTCCAAATGCAGCCAATTTGTTCCTTTTCTTTGTCGGCACATGAAAATATACAGGGCTTCCAAAAATTCTAAAATGAGATACGTTAGGTTTCTTACCAATGAACATTTCTTTAAGAGTCTTGGAACCCAATGCTTGATGGGGGCATCGGTTTTGTACGTATACAGCGATGTTTGCAGCTTCGGCCCATAGAAACTTCAGAAGTCTTTGATCATGGAGCATAGCACGGACAGTGTCCACAATCGTACGGTTCTTCCTTTCCACCACACCATTTTGTTTAGGAATGTATGGAGTAGTAGTCTCCCTCTTAATGCCAGCCTCTTTACAAAAGTTATGAAACTCATTAGATTCATATTCAGTCCCATTATCAGTCCTTGAGATCTTGATCTTCTTTTCGATTTGATTCTCGATCAAGGTTTTGAAGTGTCGAAACCAAGAGAACACTTCATCCTTATTTTTCAAGAAGTATATACAAGTCTTGCGAGAATAGTCATCTGTAAAAGTGAGGTAATATGAACATCCTCCCAAGGAGTTCACAGTCATCATACCAAATATGTCTGTGTGAACTAACTGCAATATATCAGAGGTCTTGCTTTGGCTTGAGTGGAATGGTTCCCTTTTAGCTTTCTTTCAGCACATCCAGGACATACACCTTCTTGCTCTAATCTGAACTCGAGCATCCCGGTCACCATTTTTCTTACATCAGGTAGAGCTTTATAATTAAGGTGAGAAAACCTTCAATGCCATAGCTTGGATTGAATAGATGTGTCACAAGACATGACATCTAGCGGACTTCCTCCGACCTTATATAATGAATCAACTCGAAACCCAAGAGTGAAGGCATATTTAATATTGTTTTTCCATGCCTTGCCATTGTTGAAGGCCACCTTGTAGCCTTTGTCTTCCATTGTCGAAATGGACACCAAGTTCTTTTTGAGATCATGTACATATAATACATCCTATAGGTGGATTGTATTACCTTGATTCAATTTAAGAGAGACATTTCCTACACCTTTCACAGGATATTTCATATTATCTCCAAGTATAATTTCCAAGTTGGTTTCTTTCTCTATCAAATTATGGAGAACTTCTTTGTAACCAGTGAAGTGCCTTGAAGCATCACTATCAATAAGCCAATTTCCCAACGATTCTGAAAAAGAAGAGGTAGACAGAGCAGCTGGTAGATAATATTCATCTTGCTTATTATCAACAGTGTTAGATTCATACCTGGAATTTCTTGCCTTCTTGAATGATTGTCCTCTTCCTTGATTTCCAGCACTCCTTTTACCTAGGCCATTTGACTTTCCATTTCTTTGATTACCTTGAGAGGGATTTTGATCATCATCCTGGTGTGAGTCCTTTCTCTCAAGGCACTCCCTTGCATAGTGACTTTCTTTTCGCAAATGTAACATTGTCCTTTTCTTCCACCCTTAGGTCCAGCCTTTCTTTTTTATTCAATCCCAGAATTATTTCTCTTCTTAGCATGAGAAGAAAAGGCAGCAGGAGGACCTTTAGGTGTTTCTTGCTCTTCTATCCTTGTTTCTTCTTGAAGGCATATTGCCATTAATTCCTTGAATCCAGGAATTATGTTATTGTTGAGAAGAGTAGTCTTGAACACGTACCATTCGGATGGTAATCCTACAAGAGTCATGAGTGCCATTTCCCTATCAATAATTATCTCCCCGATAGATAGGAGATCGTTCTTGATCTCAGTGATTCTTAAGAAGTATGCTTGGATACTCTCATATTTTCCCTTCTTAGTTTCCTTCAGCTTATTTCTAAGAAACAAGACTTGATTTGCATCATTAACTTTAAATAAACTCACCAATCTATCGTAGATTTCCTTGGAGGTGTTCAGGTTGGAGATGTAGGCCACCAAGCATTTGTCGATAGAATCCCGAATGATCTTCTTAGCTTTTACTTCTCCCTTTGTCCATTTGTTCCTAGCAATAGCAGATGCATTTGATGGAGGCTCAAAAATTCCGCCTCTTACATGGTCCAACATTTCCTGTTCTTCTAATGTTAGATCGAGAGACATATTCCATCCGTGGTAGTCAGATTTCTCACGAAGCTTATCTTCAGTAGGGAAGTGTGTTGAGGGCCCCATGAGTTCTTTTAGATAGCCTTGTCAACCTTCTCTTCGGTGATTTCTCTTTCTCTTGCTTGGGCTTTGTCTTCACCTCAACTCTGATACCATGTTAAGTTATGGTATGTTCTATGCTTAGAGCAGTTTACTTCTTTTTCTTATTATAATCCACGGATTAGCAATCACATGTATATTAAGTAAAGTGCAAATAGAACATTAAACGGTCAATAGAAAAACAAGTCAAGACAAGAGACACAAGATGTGGTGGCTAGCCAGGGACAAACCCCAATATGGGGAAACCCTTTGATCAAATCTTTTTTATCTTCAATAATTCAGCAGAGAGAAATAGTACATAAATCTGGTTTACATTAGTAGCAGCAAACCCTAGATCAGCCCTAAACTAGGGCAAACAATATCTTGCAAACCGATCATCGGATCGGCTTGATTCCTTCACCAAAAAATGCAGCCTTCCACAGAGAGTTAGGTTCACCTATAGCATGGTTTTTGAGAGAGAGACTGATGGCCAATGTTGGTCAAACTTCCAATCTCCAGTTGTAGCCCTAAATTGTGCGTCCTTCCTTCCACACGTGTGAGAGAAGAGCCTTTTCTACGCAAGACAGAGAGAAGAGACTCTTTTCTGCGCAGGAGAGAGAGATGTGTAGAGAGGTGTGTGTCCAAATGAGGAGGAGACCTTCTGTATTTATATGAAAATGTTGGGGTTGAATAGATGCGACTGTTGGGCTTCTGAACCTACATAAGTTGCTTGCAAACTTAGAAAATTAGTCCATAATCAAAATAAATTCATATCTCCATAAATACTTATTAGAATCGGATGATCTTTAGATCAATCCTACACCTCTCGACAAAAGGAATCTAATAAAAATATTATCAGCCATGAATAAGATGACCCACATGGAGTTTGGCCCTAGTTGCCAATTTTAACATTATGTAAGCAATGTATATGTACTATATGCATCATCAAATAGTCATCCACAATCATCTATGATCTGAATACCAACTATGTGACTCCAAGTATCATATGAGATTTTATCATGGGCAACTCATAACTGTAACATAGTACGATGCGTCATTTAGCCATAAAAGCATCATCATTATTGATTAGGTACCAAGGACTTCTAAACATAATGCCAACAATGCTTTATTAGAAGCATAGCATGTTCTCCACCTGAACTTGTTCCACCTGTTCACTGTCAGATCTGATCATTGCATATATCAGTAAGAACTATCAAGCCATCATCATCAATCAGATATACATCAAGTTATCAACAACTTGTGAGGATCAAAATCATTTCTAAATAATATCCGCAGATTGTAGTCATTTATCATCACGACAGAAAATATAACTGATAATAGTCATATCAAATTAGTTTTTTTTGAGTTTGTCCCACTGCATTTTTCTCAAACCACATATACGCAATTGTGCAGCTTCGAACTCGCGTTTACACGTGACTTGTCTTCATGAAACTTGCATATGAGATTTAGAACATTGAAGTTTCATACTTTCGGCTTCCCCTGAGTCTGACATGTCTGTACACTGTGTCATGCCATATTTTTCTGGCTGTATTTCCTTCTTTTTCCATATCTTCGAGTGTGATGATGTTTTCTCTTTTTAGTATGGTGCCTGAAATTTCCTCCTGCATTCCTTTGTTATATGTCCAAATGTGTTACATGCATAACATCTTACATGTTTCATATTTCTTCTATAGCAGTCAATGGCTTTGTGACCAAAAATATTGCAAGAAAAACAATATCCCTTAAAGTACCTAGAAGCTGATGATCTTTCTCTGTGATGGTCTTGAACCATTCTACTTCTGCATCTCGCTACAACATATCCAAGATTATGACATATAAAACATTCAACATTATTCATTTGAGGAAATAACCGATTATCCCTTCCATAGTTGGGAGTCAAAGACTTTCTTTGAAGAATTTATTTCCTTGGTTGTTGACCTCTCATTTCCTTGTTGAGCATTTCAGATTTTGCATTAGAGTTCCTTGCCTCACTTTGTGAGTTAAATTTACCTTCAATAGATTCATGGAAACCAAAACTAGATTTGATGGCAGGAGAGCTTTGACTACTAAGAATATCATCCAAAATCTTAGTATTATCTTGAAAACGTAAAAGCTTATATTTTTCTTTTAATTTACCTTTTAGTATATTTACCTCAACCTGATATTGCTCTTCTTTTTCAAGATACTACTTCTTCATGATTTCTTCAGCTTTTCTTCCTTCTTCCACTTGTTTTCTTAATTTGAGAACTTTGTTTTCTTGTTCTTCAAGTGCTTGGAGTAGTTTTTCATTATGCTTATTTGATTTTTCAAGATCTTCTTTTAGAGAGAGGATCTTAGCTTCAAGGCCTTTATAGTAACTAGATCTATCTTTAAGTTTATTGATTGTTGTGCTCCTTTTATTCACTTCATTTCTTAATGATGTCACTTCATCCTGGAGCGTTTGACATTGATCTTCCTTTTCTTTGTACTGCTTCCTTACTTTGATTCCTTCCTCTTTTAGTTTGGTAGCTTCTTCTTTGAAGGCACACTCCCTTTTGTCCAATAGATCTTGTTGATCTCTAATTTTGTCTGTGAGCCTTTTAAATAGTGCCTCTATTTGATATCTTTCTCTTTCACGCATAAGAGCAAATTCAGTTGTTTCGCTATCATTTTCATCATCTTCAAATGTGGAGAAAAATGTATGACTAGAGGATAATAAATTCATACCTAATGGTTCTTTTTCTTGTTCATCTTCATTTTGAGGTGATTCTGATTCTAAAGAGTTGCTTCCACATAATCCCCAATTGACTCTCCCACTGTGATAGTTCCTTTGAGATGCCTTCTTCTTTTGAGGTGCTTTCTTCTTTAGCTTCTTTCCCATTGTTTCTACGGATCTCCTTCAAGTGATCAAGCTTCTGCCAAAGGCCTTGCTCTGATACCAATCGTTGGAAATAATACCGAGAGGGGGATAAATCAGTATTAGTGAAGTCAATAATCTTTTCTTTTCATACTCAATTTATATACACTACTTCAATTAAGGTAACCCACGTGTACACACAATTGTGTTTAAGGTAACCAACGTATATCCAGCAGAATTATGATTCAATTAATTCATCATATGTTGATCTTTAATCTGTGCATCAGTACTTTATTAAACATTAAACAGTAACCATGAGCAGCTAATAATATAATGAATCGTCACACAAAAGAAACACACATAAACACTAAGATGTAAGGTGAAAACCCAATGTGGGTGAAAACCACCTGTTGCTATCGTCTCTGTCTTCTTTTAATAATAAGAAAAACTATTTACAACATTGTACTAATGCAGACTCGTACCAGTACACAGGCTTCTACCTGCAGAAGACTACAACCTTCTCTCATTCTCCAGCTTCTATTGAAAGGGAGTTATAACCCCCTAGCTCTTGTACTAGTTGATATGTTTATTAGCACGTAGGCGTCGACCTACATAAGGCTACAACCTTCTCTGTTCCTCCAGGGACCACGTTTCATAAATTTTTAGACTGGATACTTCTGGAATACAATACCACAATTTGAAGGCCACGTTTCATCCAATTTTCATGTTGGACCCATCAACTACATTAAAGCTCAAAATCAATCACTACTGCAATACAATTGTCAAATACATCTACATCAACCAATCACTGAAACTCAAACATCACAACTGAATCAATCAATCACTTTGACAACCCATCATCACTGTAGAAAATCACAATCAATCAATCTAATCATTCAGAATATTATCACCAGAATATAGTCACTAGAATATAGTCATCAGAACCCAAAGAAGAACCCAGAACCCTGTGATAGAAAACATAAGCAATCGAAACATTCTTTATAAGGTATACGCTACTTCCCTATGTCAAACACACGTGTACGCACTTTTATCAAAGCCAACCAGCATATACATTTGTAAATATTAATTCATAACTTTGCAGCTATTCCAGACTTCAATTATACCCAGATCACAACATTTACAGAGTATTACATGCGTCAGTATTCAGATCTAGATTATTCATGATCAAAACTACATAATGATAATTCATTTCAATCCTTAAGATCCTGATCCATCATTAGATATTATCCCTCATCAACTGCTAAGATTCCTCCTTGGTTCAGATCAAGAAAAGCATCATAAACCCATAACCTGCATACTGGATCTCACATTTCATAAGATATTCAATGCTTGTACTTTTTGGCCTAATGATCTTCTCCTCTTTAGATAGTTTTATGTCTTTTTCAATACCATGGACCAAAACCACTTAGGACCAATACCTTTGACCACATACCTAAGGATAATACCTCGAACCAAATACCTTGGACCAATACCATGGACCAAATACCACGGACCAAAAGCTTAGTTTTCCAACATATATGCGCTTTTTCTTCTGTGAAAGTGTGTGTGTACGTATACGTGACTTGTATACAATGAACCTGCGTGTATACACAGCTTGGTCAAGGTGAACCTACATATGCCTTTTTTCTTCATTTTTGTAGTATGATCTGTAATTTTTTGTTGTTAATCTGTTGTACTATGATCTGACATCTGAGTGAGTTGCCATTATACATTACTTCTAAACTGCCCTTCATTTTGTCACATCTGTAAGCACAACTGTCATGCATTCTATCACATCTGATATCTCTTCTGTAGATTCATCTAGTTACCATATACTAGTGAGTTGTTCTGCGACAAGTGGGTTGCCATCAAGTACAACACATGTATCATAATTCCAACAATGTGGTCTGTTAGTGTCTATATCTTCATCCCTTCATCATTGATCAAATTCTCTTTTTGTATGCATTTTAGATGTCCCATCCGATCAGCTATATTCCATTAGGTCATGGATCAACTGATGGTAGTGGTTCATTATCAAATTTCCCTCATGATTTTTACCCACTAGCCTATTTTCATAAATTCAGGGCATTTACAGTCATTTTTTATCATTACACTTGCAGAAGTCATTTTAGGGTTTTCAAGTTTCATTAGGTCTAGGGTTTGCTACTATGGTCTTCAAAAGCTCAATAAGAAATCAGCAGGCACATGAGGATGTGTAATAAGTTCATAAAATCACAAATGTCACTAATGATTTGCTTCATAAAGGGTTTTTACCTCAAAACTCTGTTTGGAGGAAAAAACAGAGTTTTTCTATTTTCTTGTACAAATTCAAGTAATTTTAATGTTTTCATATGTAATAAAGCTCCAGCTACAGACCTTGGTCACCTTGCCAACTCCAGCACTCTGGCGCTCCAGCTACTACAAAAGAAACAAAAACATCCAAGCATCATGTCCATCAAATGACAAAAAGGAGCCAAACTGCAAAAACAGGGTTCTTAAAAGGAATGTGAAAGGGAACTTTACAAAGTGGGATTTTTCTAAATGAAAAATTAAAGTCAAAATGTATATAAAGTAATCCTTTGTGTTAGAAGACCTCATTTGTTCTAAAGAGAGAGAGAAAGAGGAAAATTCGCATTTGAGGAGAAACAAGTGAAATTTGCAGCAAGAAACTCCAGTTTTCATCGGTGCGATGCACCTAGGCACTAGCGCGACGCACTTGTCAGGCGCTACGCACTGGGCGCAAGATTTGCAAAGGAATTTCAACATGCGCTACGCACCTAGGCATTGGCGTAGTGCATCTATCAGCTAAGCTTAAAAACTCATTCCATCGATTTTCCGAGCATCCAAATTTGCAAATAACCTCTCTACAAGTAAGCACATCCTCCCATTTGCCCTAGCAAGAGATTTTGTCATCCATGATGGTGATGTGAGTACTTAAAAAATGAAACCCTAATTACCTCAAAGTTGTGTTGTCAAAACTGCCTAGGGTTTTGTTATTCTTGTTGTTTTCACTCCTTTGCATAATTTTCCCACATCCCATCCCCCTGCACTAAATTACCCTAATTCCCTTTTCTTAAACCCTATCATTTCCTAAAAACCCTACTGCTATCATCAAAACCTTCCTTTTCACTTATACTATCAGTCAACCCTTTTAATCCCAAAAAAGAAAACAGCAGTCACCTATACTTAAGAAAATCTCCTCATACTCATCATTCTACATTCTACATTTGCAAATATGGAAACAGATTCAGCTTATGAAATGGATGAGAAGACGGTGAGTGATTCCTCCCAAGAGATTCATGCACCAAGAAAACCACATAAGGGAGGAAAACACATCCGAGAGGAGCCCACCACACTCACAGAGTTACTAGCTTGCCCTCTTGCAGTAACATGTTTTAAACATCAGTCTTGCTACCAATTTTGTGAGATGGTGGACACTGTGAAATACCACCATGAACTTGCCAGACTATTTGTCCTTCATCTTCACAATGGCCAGGTGAACTTAGCAGGTTTTTCATTCACTTTGACACCTGAAACCATAGTTGCAGCAAGAGGTATTCCAAATGTGGGAGAATAGTGGAACAAAGGACAGCTTGTGGGCAAAGAGCATTATGAGCCTTATGTCAAGGCTAGTTATCAAAAGAAAATCAGTAGGGTCTTTCCTTTCAGATACCTACAGGACACTTATGCTCCACTCATGAAGCTCATTATCAAATATTTCACCTGTGAAGGGAGGTTTTCTCGTTTGTACACTTACCATGTTAGATTATTGATGCATTTCACTAGAGTGAGGTTGATGAACCTCCCCAAAATTTTCATATGCATAAATATTGAGAAAATGACTACATTGGTGCAAAGGAAACCTCTTCCTCCACAATTCAGTAGCCTTTATCATTTTTCGTTGATCAAGATTGTTGTTTTGCATCAGCTGGGCTTGTTGAGTATTCCATGGGATACTTTCACTTCACATGAGGTTTTCAAAAGCCCTCAAGTGACCCCATCAGCGTTTCAAGAGGAAGGAGGGCCTTCAAATCAGCCAGAGGTTCATGAGACTCAAACTACAAGTGTGCCAATATTTGTCACTCATGAAAAGGGTACAAGGAGACTATTTGCAGCTAACAAACGAGTATTGTCTCCACGTGGGGTGGAAGGGGTCTCGTTTCCTTCACCAGACAACAGGAAAATGTTATCTTCACCTAGGGTGAAAGGAGCTTTGCCTTCTTCTTCAGTAGAGCAAGTACAGGATAGAGGAAAGCAACCATTTCATGATAAAGGGCCTTCTGAAGGCCAAGACAGGGATTTCACTTTGATTGAGGAAGAGGACACTGATTTGGGCCCCCAAAGCTCAAAGCTCAAGGATGATATCATCAAGGAGCAGGAAGCTAAGATCCAAAGTCTATCACTTAATATTGAGAGGGCTAAATGGATCATTAATTACCTTGAGCAACGGAACAAGCAATTGGAGGACAAACAAACAATCATGGAGCTGCAAAACATAAGGGAAATCTGGCAATTGGCAAAAAGAAGGAAGGTCAAGCTAACTTCACTAGAGCAAGACATTGAGGCTGACCGGGAATCATGGTTAGAGAGGGCAAACATGCATTTGGAAAAGTTGTTGGACAAAGCTAATAAAGAGAAGAAGATGTTGTGACATGTGGCTTATCACTATTTGGCCCGGAACAAAATTTGTAAAATAAGGATAAGAAGCTTAAAGGCCAAGTTAAAAAAGACTTTGAGGAGCAAGAAAGAGCAAGATAAGCTCAAAATCTTGGCTGAAGCTTCATTGGCCCAACATAGCACCTGACATAAATCACTCATGCCAAATTTCAAGAAATTTGGTGAACTTTTTGACATTTTTGACATTTTTCAGAGAAAAAATAGGTTTTTTTGGCAGGTGCGTAGCGCCACCGGCGCTCGCTTTTGATAGGGACCTCCATTTGAAGAAAACGTGGCATTTTTGGATTTCTTATGAAAAGTTATGCATGCCCAAAAATTAATAAGAAATTTTGACAAGTTTTGGACGTCCAAAAGGGCCAAAAAACCCAAATAATGCCCTCTCTACCACATTTTAGCCACACAGGGAGCAGTCTTGGGAGATTGCACTTTTGGAGGGGAAAATGAACTCTAAATCAGAAAATTCAAATTGCTCCAGAAAGTAGACTCACCAAATATTCCAACAAGCTATCTTGCACTTGATTTTGACCTCAAGAAGCCCTCCAAAAGCAGCTTGTAAAAAGCGCTACTCACAAAAAAATGGCACTACGCACAGGATGAAAAAGTGCCAATTTTGCTCAAAAACTCTGTTTTTCGCCTAGTTTTCTTCTGGCTTGACTTTTTCTCTTTTATGGTCAAATTCATGATGTGTCATGATGTAAATTGATGTACTATGATGTTAAAATGATAAAAATTGACTTGATAAAGTAGATACATCAGTTGTAGGTGGTTTAGAGTTGAATGAATCAATTTCCTAGGTTTTAGAGGCAAGCTATTCCACTGCCTATTTTTGTGTTCCTAGTTTACATATGGTTGAAACCACCCCTCTCCTCATGGATTCGACCCTTGAAGGAAGTGTTTTGGAGGTCTATATTATATGTTTTTTCAGTCATTTGCAAAAGGTTGGACTCTTGTGGATGCATTGAGCTCTATTGTACATAACTTGTGTAGTTTGGCAAAGAAATAAACTAGGGTTTTGCAGCATTTTGTGCAATTCTTGTGGTAATGTGCTTTAGCATTGTGTTCTTCTCAATTATTCAGTGATCTTATGTTTATGTATGCCATTATCTCTCTCTTTCTACATAGCTAAATGAATCAAGTTTGAAAAGTAGAATTCAATAGTATTTCAGTGCTCTACCTTGGGATTTGTTTAGTTCTATATGTTTTCTACTATTTAAAGAGGATTCATGACATTTGCATGCCCTCTCCAGCTACTCACCAATCTTTAGACTCATCATTACACTCATTTCCAAGTGCTAAAACATTTGCCTATCTTGCCCCACAGAAACCTCTGCAAATGTGTGTTCATTTCCCGAACCCAAAGTTGCCTTCCCCATCTAATCCAGCAACCAACCATTAAATTCAATCAATTTCTTCTGCGCAAGCATACCTAGCCTAAAATTAGTTTTCATATCAGTCATCTCAAGCCTTCCTTGATAAATTTTCATTGATATTGACAAGGAGAGAGCCCTCTCCCAACCTGGTAGGGCTAGCTATCAGGTTAAGCGTGGTTTGATGTTACCCTAAACCTGCCTTTTTCAGCCTGAGGTAGATTTAGGCCCTAACACAGTCCAATCCAAGGCATCAGACTGATCAATTTGCAGTGATAGGCCTTAAACCTATTATCGTAATCATACACATTCTGCTTTATCACCCTGGTCTTTTATCCGAGAAAATCTTCCTTTATCTAGTCCTCCAGCTTCTTGACTTCCGTGTTCACCAGAGCGCTTTTCTTCCTTAATCGTACCCTTTCTTCTTCAAGTTCTTAGAGTCTAAGATTTCCCTGTTGGATTTCTACTTTCAAGGTTTCACGAACTGTCGTATTTATCAGTGCTATCATGCGCGGTCTAAATTCTCCAAGTACTATAGGGCTTATTGCGGTTGCTTCATACTCCAGCGTTGGTAGTGCCTACGCGATCAGGTTTTTGCACGTAGTCCTATAAGCCCAGAGAACCGCTAGTACACACAAGTCCCAGTCAATCTGCTTCACATTATGGACCTTGTTCAGCGCTTCACGTACTTTGTTAAAAGCTTTTGCATGGTTATTCTTGGCTCACTTGGTCTTTCCATACTTTGTGGTTCCAACCGGAGGGGTCGTTCGCACCATTGCCTTACCCATACCTACTTACTAATCGTGTCTCCTACTGCGAGGACAGTGTGAATTCGTGCAGGTTTTGCACCACATGCTTGTATCCACCTGGATAGGTGGGTGTGCAGGTTGGTTCGTCCATCATACTTGTCTTTCAATCACATCTGAGGCTTCCCAAACCACATGCGCATCATCCTTCTCAATTCACACCAGTCCTCAAAACTTCATTGGTGTGTACCCCACCATCTTGTGGGTGTAGCTTGTAGTACCCATTTCAAAAAGTTAAAACGTTGTTGTTCCGGTACTTCGCTTTCAAATTTGTTTAGGAAGTCATCCATCTCGCTTAACTTGTCATACGTAGGCAAATCTCTTACCTCTGTCATTACGCAGTGCAGCGATCTCGTCATCGTGATACAGTTGAGCGTGGTTACCTCGTGTAATCAGTTCTTCCATCCTTCTATCTCTTCATCAGAATATGATGTGCAGGAGCTTTCCCGCTGCGAAGAAATCCGGCCATCTGCGGTTGGATTTACCTAATCTTGCTCCCACGCAGTTATCTTGTAGATGCAGTGTAGATCATCGTCGTTGTCATAGTCGTGCAATGGCTCTGTGTAGCATGATCCTTCTACAGGGCCTAAAGGTACCATTATGCGCAATGCCTCTTTCTCAAAGATCATCTTGTGCTTCTTTAGATTTATCACTCCATTAATGTCAGTGGCCCAACCTATTCTCAATAGCATAGGGTAGGGATTTATCACTCCATTCATGTCAGTGGCCCAATTAATTCTCAATAGCACGGGGTAGGGATTGTTGTCATCCACGCTTGCTCCCTCGATATCTACTATGATTCCCTGCAATCTCCCCATAGGTAGGATCTTTTGCTAGTTCGCCATTCGCAGTTGGATAGAAGACCATTGCAACGCAGGCCTGCCCATGTGATCCCATGTCTGCATTGGTAGGATGTTCGCATCTAACACTAAATCCAAAATCACTTGGTCCATCTCAGATTCCCCAATTTGCGTGGTCAATCTCATTTCCCTTCTTGTTCACATCATGTGCTTCCCGAGCTTCTGAACTATGTGCAGTTCTCCTAGCGTAGTCCCAACGCACCTAGTTGTGAGTACTTGCAGCCCCTTTACAGCCATGTTGTCATCCATCATCTTCATGCATGTCTCCAAGAACGTAGTGAGCATTGATGGGTCCATTTCTGGCTCCATTCTGTCTTTACTTCTTGAAGTGGAGGCATCAATGAAGCTCCTCTTAGCTTCCATGAAAGTCTCCTTTGCGCGCTCCAAATCAAATTCTAGTTCCTTCATTGGAGCCTTGCAAACCCAGGTACTTTATTCACGCTACTTTCCTTTGTCATCCCCAATCATAATACCACTCTGAAGCATGATATTTACATTAGGGTCTTCCTCGCACGGCTCAAAACTCATCATTTGCAGGTTCTAAGTTGGGGGAGGTTGGAGTGTTCCTTTATCGCACAACCTTGCTATCAGTGTGGGACAATCTTCCGTCTCATGGCCAAACAACGTACAATACAAGCATGATGGTTATGTTGGATTCATACAATCGTGGGCATAATGTCCTGGCCCTCCACAATTGTAACATATCCGCTATCCACGACCTCTTCCTGGTCCCCCTCCACCTTGACCTCATCCGTGCCCCTGAAATCCGGTGCGCACCACTCTTGTGTTTGATCAAGGGCCCCTGTATCAGCCTAAACTCTGTAGGTAGGAGTTCAATCCATTATCAGTTCATAACTTCTACAAGTGTGCTCATCATGTCCTACTGACCTACAGAAATTACAGAACAACTGTTCTTAATTCTGCATATACTTATGTAATAGATGGCAGTTATCTGTAGCATGCTTTCCTCCTATTTGACAAATCGCGCACCATAATGCAGGCGTCGCGCTCGGTCCTGCTTGTGCCTCCAGTATTAGTGCCATTGGCCCTCCTCCCGCAAGGTAATTCGTGAAGACCGGGCAGTGGTCCTTGTCGTGCCCCTCGCCCTTACATTTTACGCACCATACCTCATAGCGCATCTCTGGGCGGTTTGTCCTATCTTGTTTCAAACTCTGCATCTCCAGGCACAAGTTTTTCAATTGCACGTGAATCTGTTGAACTCCCAGGTTAGGATCTTGTATCGGAGTCTCATGCGATCTCATCGCGACCTCCAAAGCCTCAACCTAAGTGGTTAGCATTTGTTTCGATAGGGTGTTTCGTAGATTTGGCATTAACTATGCCACAAACCATTCGCAGTGTTGCCCATCTGTTAATATCATGTTCGCTTCACGGATTATGCACTTCAGTCTTTGATCCAACTCCCACAGAGTTTCACCTAATAGCATTATGATTTCCTCGAATCCAATGATCGACTATGCCTCGGACTTTGGCCTGTTGAATTCTTTGTTTAGCGCACCTTGGATATCCACGATCCCCACATTCGGATTGTCATTGGAATGCTTAATGTACCAGGTCAGCGCGCGATCCTGCAGAGCGCTAACCCACTTTGCCTTCTTTATATTATTGTCTGTGACACCCTATGCTTCCCATACAGCTTTTATCATGAACCAAAACTAGTCTGGATCTTCATGGCCTACTCCCTTGAACACTAGCATCTTTATCATGCTTTCCATACTGCTTCGCGGTGGTGGCGGAGGTGGTATGGCTGAAGACAGGGGTGAAGACGGTGAAATTGGTGGTGGTGTGGGTGGGGGTGGTATGCACGGAATTCTCTGCCTTATCAGATTGATCGCACTTCTTTGCGAGACCTTCGCGAGCTATTCTTTACCCCCTTACGGAGTTGAAATCAAGGGGCTAGTTTCTAGTTCTATGATACCTTCGTTTCTGTAGATTCTTCCACTCTGTGTAGCCCCAAACATCAATTTATTTGCATAACCCACTTTTCACATCATAGCATTTTAATCCAAGTGTTCAAAGATTTAATGTACTTACCTCGCGGTCCCTTAAGGAAGTGTCGTTTTTCCTCGCTATATCTGACTGAAGTATCTACTATGAACTCAGTGATGAATCCTCCTATGATTCGATCCATCTAGTGATCGATAGTGCACATGATCTTATCTTCTGATGCTTCCAGTCTGCACACCAATTTTGGAGTCCACATAATAGGTTTGTCGAGTTTACACCTTCCTTAGCTATCTGCTAGCTTCGTGATCCACTCATACAACTTAGTGGGGAAGGATGCAAAGAAAATTTCGTGGATCTCTGTATATAAGTAGCAGTCTAACCACACTTCCTTTGATAGTCGTGGATTCCTATTTTCCTATGCCACGAACTCGGAATCTTTATGTCCAACCAATCTTCAATTCATTTCTTTGTCAGATTCCAGTGATACGACATCAGAGATCTCTATCAAAATCTGGTCTCGGCAGCACAACCATTTGTTGGCTTGTTGGGGCCTCACCCAAGTTCGGAGTTAATTAGCCAAACAAATCCTTGTACTACTAGCCCTTTCGACAACAGTCCGTAGAGCGCGGACTGAGGTCTCACCCGAAGTAGTATGGGAGGGTGTTGGAACCAGGTTTCCGCACCCTTGAGATGTCTAAAAGGTTCGACTGGTCCAACTATTCGTCCTTGCGCATATGTCACTTCGCACACTTCCTGTTCCTCACAATCTAATAAATTGCCTTCGTGCAACCCTAACCAGGGGTTGTGTCGCGCTCTGCGCTATTACCCGATATCTTACTTATCTTCTAGTATTAATTAATTACCTTCGCCTACTTGAATGTCTTAAGTTATAATTAGAACTACAAAACATTCATACAGGTTTGCACAGAAAGTAAACAGTATACTTGCAAATTATATCCAATCATACATTAAACCAGGAAAAGATACACAGAATTATAGCAAAACTTCTCTTTATTGATTCTCCAAGAGTTACAAACTCGACCCGCCCTACGCACTTAGCTGCAGGGGCCTGCGCACTCAACTGTGGACTACTAGGCCTCTGCACACTCAGTTGCAGAGCCTTTTCCTACTTTATGACCCACAAACCCACTTTACACTTCGACTTCCCTCTTGCTTCTATTCTATTAGTTATCTTATACACTTAGAGCCTCACTCTATTTATACAATCCCATGGTCCGCGGACCATGGGTAGGTCTATCCAGTCGACATTACATTACAAAAACTAGGGTGGACAACCCTGTGACTCTATTATACTTTCATGCCCACAATTCATGAAGCTTTTACAAGAAGATTCAGTCAAAACTTGGGCTTTAAGCCCCAAAACATGCCTTGGGGGGATTCCATGCCCAACACTGCCTGTACCATCGCATATATGATAGGAGACCCCACTAGGTTGCAATCTTGTTATCCATAGGAAACTAAGTCGGTCGCCTTGCAAACGTGATACACCGAACACAACATTCAGGGAGATTGTCTGCTCATACTTCTTGGTTCGTCAGGAGGTATTCTTCAGTTCATGCTTGCCCGGTAAACCTTGTGCCTAGCGTTCCAGAGCAGTCACTTTCGTTCCTTTTCGACTCTCTAGAAGTAAAAGGATCATCTAAGCACTTGTTCTTTTGAGCTCGTTTCCAATCGAAAGTGATAGAGTCACCTTTCGTCCCTTTCTTGACTCTTAAAATATGAAAAAGAAAAGTTTTGTTCCAGTGTTCTAAAATTAACTGTCCATGAAATATTCCTGGTTAAAGTTATCTTCCTTGGTAATTCTTTAGGTTCGATTCTAATGGCAACATTTCCAGATTCTACCAATCAAGGGTTCCCCTCGGAAGGGAATCGTGGTCCTTTTCCTTCTTTTGGAAACGCTGGTGCTCCTTATATGGCAACGTTATCCCTCCCTGGGTTAACCATTGGTTTACCTGTCTGGTTATTTTCGACCTCAGTGATCCAAAGTGTCCCAACTCCTGCCCCGCCATCTCCTTCATTTGAATCACGTCACAATGATTCTAAGATTGACCCCTCGCCTTCTTCCCCTATTTCTTCACCTTCCTCTTCTAGTGAAAGTTTCAAATCTAGTAACCAGGAGGTTAAGAAAAAGAAGAAGAAGACGAAGTCAGCTAAGAAAGAGGTCGACCGAGCAGTTGTTACTCTAAATGCACCTCCTATCAGAAAACCTTATGATCCTCCACGAAAGGTCAAATTCCCTTGCAAGTTGTTTAAGGGTGACCATCTCCTCCGAGACTGTCCTGGCATTCCCAGAGTCTTAAAGCAATGGTTTCAAAATCTAGATCGACCTTCCCCATCGACCTCTGGAGATCATGTCGATGCTACACTCTTGGTTAATGATGCTAAGAAGAAAGGGAAGATTAGATTACCCTATAGGCTATGTGAAGGAGAGCATGTTCTTCACCTTTGTCCTCTTATGGATAAAGCTTCCAAGTTTTGGAAAACCTTACAGCTCCTCAACCCCAACTCCCTGTTGATTATCAGGGGCTTTCTTCTAACCCTCTCCCAATTGGTAAAGAGATTGACTTGCATTCATCTTTTTCCTATCCTTCTCTTCCTGAGCATGACTCTCTTATGTCTGGTCCCGACCAACCATTGGTTGAAAAGAGTGTCGACTTGGTTTCTCCACCAGTTGATCACTGTTATACAACAAATTGACCTCCTCATCAACTCAGAGGGGAAAGACATGATAGCTGAAGCAAAGACCAAGATCGCATGCCTTGTTTCCACACTAACATTGGCTATGCACTGACAACCATTTTTATAAAGCTTCTCTGCAAGCCTAAGGGTGCGTTAGTGACCCAACTAACTCAAGTTGCTAATTCGAGAACAGCGTTAGTGGATCCTAGTGAAGTTCTAAGGGTCAAAGTAACGAATTGACTCATAAATATTTAGATATTTGTTCCTAAAAACACTCAAGAAAAGCAAGGAAACATCCAGATTCGACCTATTTAGAGGATTTCTAATCCTAATGAAGGAGGCAAATGGGAAAGAGCTAAAAAGCATGGCAACCTCATTGGTTTTACCCTAAGGAACTCAAGGAGGAACTTGGAAACCCTAACTCAATTGCTACATAAGCAAAGCTAGGGCTATGGTGATAGAAAGTCACAACATTTGAAAGGATAGCATACTTGATTGTTGAGAATTGTCCAAATTATAACTAGTTGGTAAGAAGGGAGAGACAGAGAGAGAAGCTAGAGGGGTAAGGGAAGGTTGATACAACAGATGGTTGTAATCACTCTTCCAACATTAATATAGAACTGCAGATGTATTGTCTACTCTATGGTGTTGGTACTATCATCCATTCGTTTGTTTGTCCAATACCTTTTACCATGAGTAGCTGAGTTATGTGCAACTAGATGTTCTTTTATGTATTCATGTATTAGTTATCAGAGTTGTATGTTGTGATTATGCTTGTCTCTTCTATGTGCAGAAATTAATCTTGTTAAAATTGGCAACTAGGGAAAAACTTCATGTGGATCATCTTATTCATGGCTGATAATATTTTTATTAGATTCCTCTCGTCGAGAGGTGTAGGATTGATATAAAGATCATCCGATTCTGATAAG
This sequence comes from Pinus taeda, assembly GCA_000404065.3. NCBI lineage: Eukaryota > Viridiplantae > Streptophyta > Pinopsida > Pinales > Pinaceae > Pinus > Pinus taeda. The sequence goes on along the minus strand of APFE031245077.1, from coordinate 394,055 downwards.
TATTCATGGATATATGAAATTATTTTGATTATGGAATTATTATCAAGCCGACCTACAACTCATGTAGGCTCAGAAGCCCCACAATCGCATCTATTCAAACACCAACTTTGTGTATAAATATAAGAGGACTTTTCCTCATTTGTACTCACTCATCTCATCACATCTCTCTCTCTCTCTACTGCGCGGAAATGAGTCTCTTCTCTACTGCGCAGAAAAGGGTCTCTCTCTCACACATGTGAAGCTGGAAGCTATTGAACCTAAAGCTGCAATTGCATATCCAAAGTTTGACCAACATTGACCACCATATCTCCTCTTTAGAACTGCGTTGTAGTTCCATCTGGATCTCCTTTGAAAGTCGCGGCTTTTGGTGGTGGAATGAAGTCAATCCGACAAATGGTTTGCAAGATATCGAGTGCCCTAGTTTGAAGGCGGAAACTGCTAAAACTGAAGCTGCAACTGTAGAAGTAAATATTGACCTGCGTGTACTAGAAGATATCCTCATCTAAACTGCATTGTAGGTTCATCTGAACCTCCTCTAGAAGCCGCAACTTTTGCTGGTGGAATCAAGCCAATCCGACAGTTGGTTTGTTAGATATCGTCTGCCCTAGTTTGATAATGAAGCTGTTAATGCTGACGTTGTTGATCTAGGGTTTGCTACTGCTAATATGAATCAGATTTATTGTACTATTTCTCTCTGCTGAATTATTGAAGATAAAAGAAGATTTAATCAAAGGGTTTCCCCACACATTGTGGGGTTTGTCCCTTGCTAGCCGCCACATCTTGTGTTTCTTGTCTTGGCTTGTTTTCTGTCGATCGTTTAATGTTCTATCTGCACTTTACTTTATGTACATGTGATTGCTATTCTGTGGAATATAATAAGAAAAAGAAGTAAAATGTTATAAGCATAGAACATACCATAATTTAACATGGTATTAGAGCTTAGGTGAAGACAAAGCCCAAGCAAGAGCAAGAACAATCACAAAAGAGAAGATTGGCAAAGCTATCCTAAAAGAACGATGGGGTCCTCAACACTCTTTCCTGCCGAAGACAAGCTCCGTGAGAAAGCTCACTATCACAGATGGAAGATGTCTATCAATCTAACCCTGGAGGATCAAGGAGTGTTGGGTCACGTGAGAGGCAATATTTTTGAGCCTCCATCAAATGCACCTCCCGCTACCAAGAACAAATGGAAGAACGAAGAAATTAAAGCGAAGAAGATCATCCGGGACTCTATCAACAAGCGCTTGGTGGCCTACATCTCTGATCTAGACACCTCCAAGGAAATCTACAGTAGACTGGTGAATTTATTTAAAGTTAATGATGCAAATCAAGTTTTGTTTCTTAGAAATAAGCTGAGGGAAATCAAGAAGGGTAAAGATGAGAGTATGCAAGCATACTTCTTAAGAATCGCTGAGATCAAGAACGATCTCCTATCTATTGGGGAAACTATTACTGACATAGAAATGGCACTCACAACTCTTCGAGGATTACCATCCAAATGGTATGTGTTCGGGACTACTCTTCTAAACAATAATGTAATTCCTGGTTTCGAGGAATTAATGGCTAGATGCATTCAAGAAGAAACAAGGGTAGAAGAGTAGGAAATTCCCTTGCCTAAAGGTCCTCCTGTTGCTTTTTCTTCTCATGCTAAGAAAATAAATAATTCTGGGTCTAAATTGAAAAGAAAGGCTGGATCTAAGGGTGGAAGAAAAGGAAGATGTTTCATTTGCAATAAAGCAAGTCACTATGCAAGGGAATGCCCTGATAGAAAGGACTCTCACTGTGACGATGATCAAAATCCCTCTCATGGTAATCGAAGGAATGGAAAATTCAACAACAAAGGTAAAAGGAATGCTAGAAATCAAGGAAGAGGGCAACCATTCAAGAAGGCTATAAATTCCAGGTATGAATCTAACATTGTTGACAATAAGCAGGCTAAATATTATCTACCAGCTACTCTATCTACCTCTGTTCCTTCAGACTCAATGGGAATTTGGTTCATTGATATTGGTGCTTCAAGACACTTCACTGGTTACAAAGAAGTACTCCATAATCTAGTACAGAAAGAAACTAACCTGGAAATTGTCCTTGGAGATGACATGAAATACCCAATGAAAGGTTTAGGCAATGTTTCTCTCAAATTGAATCAAGGCAATACGATTCACTTACAAGATGTATTATATGTACCTGATCTCAAAAAGAACCTAGTATCCATCTCGGCAATGGAAGACAAAGGCTACAAGGTAACCTTCAGCGATGCTAAGGTAAGTATATGGAAAAATAATGTTAAAGATTCTTTCACTCTTGGGTTTCGAGTTGATTCTTTATATCAGGTTGGTGGAAGTCCGCTAGGTGTCATGTCTTGTGACACAACTCTTCAGTTCGAACTTTGGCATCGAAGGTTTTCCCACCTTCATTACAAAGCTCTACCCGATGTAAGACAAAAGGTAACAGGGATGCCTGAATTCCAAGTAGAGAAAGAAGGTGTATGTCCGGGATGTGCCGAAGGAAAGCTCAAAAGGGGACAATTCCCTTCAAGTCAAAGAAAGGCCTCCAATATATTACAAGTTTTTCACTCAAACATATCAAGTATGATGCCTGTGAACTCCTTGGGAGGATATTCATATTATCTCACTTTTATAGATGACTATTCTCGAAAGATTTGGATATACTTATTGAAAAAGAAGGATGAAGTGTTCCCTTAGTTTCGACACTTCAAATCCCTAATCGAGAATCAAACCGAAAAGAAGATCAAGATCTTAAGAACTGATAATGGGACTGAATATGAATCTAATGAGTTACATGATTTTTGTAAAGAGGCTGGTGTTGTGTAGGTAAATCCCCTCTGCAGACAAAGGCGATCCCACTAGCCTAAATGGGGTCTAGCAACAATCAAACAACACTAACACGCAGGTTCCTAATTGCAAAGTAAAGGCCAACGATGAGAGCCTACCTCGAATCCAACGCTTATACTCTTAGAAGGGTCGTCGCTTCCATTCTTTCACTTCGGCTGGTCACAATCCTCACGATCCTCGTGAACAGACACCTACACATGCAAAGAACAAGACAAATACAAGCATAAAATACAGGAAATGCAACTATGTACCAGTCAGAAAGGATACAACTCAAACATCATAATAAAGACACGTGAGTGGAACCATAATGATAGTCGTCTATTATTATTGATAAACAAAAGAGAATACAACCAAGTTTTGACATCAAATCCTCCTTTGGCTGGGTGAATCAGCAACACATGCCTTGCAAAGCTTGTAGGGGATGGGAACAAGCCTCTCTCTCCTTGATCACTTGGACATGGATCTCCTCCTTAAAAATTTAGCCTCATAGGGATACACAAGACCTCTTGCAAGATGAGCTTAGCAATTCTCAGACTTTGGGACTTAGATTTGGGAGCTTGGAAAGTAGAATTACTAACTAAGAATTACCAACTAGCTTGTCAAAGGGGAAAGAACAAGCTTATATAGAGGTGGGAGGAGTAGATAAGACCATCCACTTGATTCATGGGATTGTCCTTATCATTAGGAAGCTTCCATGAGAGGTGGAGAACTACTTCCCTCCTTGGGAGATACGAAGCCCAACTGAACCAACTCAAACTGGAATTAGTTCATGGATAAGGTGGAAGGAACCTTCAGAAGTTTGATTGTTAAAAACTTTACCCAACTGGGTTGGCACTAGTGCGACTCTGAGACAGAGCGCCAGCTGGCGTGCCCTCTTTGGAGGATTTACCCCATTGGTGCGAGTAATACACTGTGGAACAGCGCCAATGGAGAAAGGGCTATATTTTTGGGTATTTTACAGAAGGTGTCTTCAGGGCATATGGAGTACATACTTTAAGGGATACAAAGCAGGTGTTTTCAAGTTATGCCACTTCTCACAGGTCCCGGAATAGGTCCTCCAATGTACGGGAGAAGGGGTAACAGGGACGGTGACAAAATACTGTGTAACAGATGCCCCCTAAAGCATGAAGCCCGAGAGAGAGAGGGGTGAAGTGCTTTACAAGAACATGGTCAGCTGAAAACATGCCCGCCGGAGAACCTGCACGAAGTACAACTGATAGTTCAAATACATGATGTACATGGTATGGGCGCAGCCATCCATAGCAGAGTACATAAAAATCTGGATCCCAGGTATGGACGCAGCCATCCGGTGAGGATCAATGAATAGACTCAGGCATGGTCGCAGCCATCTAGTGAATGAGTCATGTAGTGATTATAATAATCCACAAAATGCAGCCTGGATCTCAACATACAAAATCCAGGGTCTTGCGCTCCAACTCAACCCAAACAAAGTACAAGTTCAAGCATGCGAATATAGGAGTCGAAGTCGAACATGCGAGAACATCGTCTTATTACCAGTCAATGATGAAAACTATTAACAGACGCAAGAGGTACCACCAATAATGACAATGGTCCTCAAGGTACTATAGGTACAATCCACGGCGTGCGAATCAGTGAGTCGGTGTCGAACACCCGTAGAATCATCCGATCGGAGGCCAATGATGAAAACCTCACGTCGAACACGAAGAACCTGCCAGTAAGGCATGCAGGCTCCAAGGTACCTGAAGGGAGTCTCTAAGTCAACTTCCCGGATGATGAGTTGAAGTCGACAGGAAGTGACCTTGATCGAAGGTGGGCCATAATGTTTCCCACATCATCGACACGAGATAGAGAAGGATAAAATGTTTTGTGTGAAGCATCAGAGGGAGGTTGAGTATTCTGCAAAGGTCAACTTCTCTTGTACATATCGGCGGCACGACAGTGGACTTGGCAGTATTTGACATCAAATGATCAGGGGTCTTGGTGAGAAGGCGATGAGCAAATGAATGGTCAAACAGGATAACCCAAACCCACGGAGGCAAGTGTGAAACAAAATGAGATATCCCCACCCAGACACAAATGCAGACGAGTGCCATGTTCAAGAGCGACATACTGCCGACACGACGATGATTACGGTTCCTTTATTCCCCCACTATTCTTGGCGAGTACCCCGGTTATTTTTGGATGGCAAGCTTGACGGGGATAGCATATGCTTGAGAGGCATCATCATGACGGAATCCGATGTCATTAAGTTTTAACGAGTCTGACAAAGGAAGAACTTGGCATCTTTTTATATTTAGAGAGTTTGAAAAGATAGCGAAAAGGAAACTCCGCGGGTGCCCTTTTTCGTAAAGTTGTGTCTCTCGAGCCCGAAAAAGTATAAAACCATGCTCGAAAGAATCGCTCGATCATTACAACTGTGGAGTAATTTTCATAAGTAGTGACTCTAATCTGAAAAAAGTAAAAAAGCGATCAAAACCACGTCGCTTCGTGACCATTGACGAACCGGAAACGAAAAAGGTCTGACGATCTTTTCATTTTTAAACGGTCGGAAAAGGGTTTAAAGTCGACCGCCTTTCATGTTCGTTTTAACGAGTCGAGAGGACCAACTCGGTATTCTTTTCACGTTTAGAGAGTCAGAAAAGAGCAAAAGATGACTCCAAAGTGACTTTTTCGTGTATTTACTGAGTCCGAAAAAGTATAAAATACAACTCGTTTCACCATGAAAGCTCTAGAAACACCTGTCGCTGCATAAAAAATCGGCGTAAAACCCATTTTTGACACAAATATCCATGAAAATATTCATAAAATGACTTTTTAAGGCCTATTTAGGGTCAAAAAGCTATAAAATGGTGAAAATGGCAAAATAAAAATTACTTTTCACTTTTTACCTTTGGAGAGCGACATTAGGGATTTTTGGAGTGCGACCTTCAGTTGGCGATTGCGACCAATAGTGGACCATTCCGAGCATCGTCAGTGCCAGGTAAGCGGTCTTGTCCTTAGCTTCATATTCATCCATTTGAAATTTTTTTTTAATTGCATTTTCATTTCCTATGGGGGGAATTTTAAATTTAGGGGTTGCGCCCATTGGCGCAGGTTTCGGGCACGGACCCGTGCCAATGGGGCAAATTTCCCATAGGGCGCACGCCCATGGGCGCGACTATTTTAGAAACATTTGCGCCAACGGCCGTGCACATTTTTAGGCCAATTTAAACAAATTTAAGACCCATTTTGCTGCAATTTCAAGTTGTGTGAGGGTCTAATGCATCATTTTGACTTGTATTTGCAGATTAATCCGCAAAAATGGTGATGACATGGAAGGAACGGGAACATGACCAAGCGGACACATTAGCCCTAGCTGACGAGGATTGCATGGAAGCTCTCAGAGTGTGTGGGCTCAAAAAATTCTTCATGTTATCCTAGTTGCGAGCTCAGCCAGAGCTCCTACAGTACTTGATCGATTTGTGGGATGTAGAGGAACAGGTGTTCCGGATACGGGATCAGGTGCTGGAGTTGGATGTGTTTGATGTCTACTTCTTGACTGGATTGTCACAACGAGGGCCAGTGCCTCGATTGACTGGGAGCAGGCCATCTGGAGAGAAGATGGATGAAGTGAAGGCTCGGATTTGCCCGGAGGCAAGATATGGGCAGGGCAGTTCGAAGGTGGATATCTCCACCATTCAGGATCTGACACTGAGAGCCTTACTATTCACTCTTACATGAGTTTCGGGGGCACAAGCGCCCCACGAAGCTACGAAGAACCACCTACTATTAGCGATAGAGTGCCTTAGCCCGACAATCTTCAATTGGGCGTCAGCTGTGGCGACCAATATGAAGAGGCAGCTGACAAAGGGCAAACGGGGCAAGCTGCAACAGTTCGGGTATGGTTCCATCTTGGTGACGTTCTTCTTGGAACGTGTTCCAAGCTTCCAGGGCCAAGGGGCCTTTGTGGAAGACCCAACACCTCGAGAGCCGGGGATGGCTCGATGGGCGGCACTGATGCCGAGGGGTGGTGGCGGCCAGCAGATGTCCTTCAGACCGGAGTTCTTCGGGTGGCTTCGCCGCCAACTGATCATGGTGCAAGACTGGTCGTATGTGGGGACAGACTTCCTTGGAGACCCTGACCTTCCCTTGCCGGAGGGAGAGGACTGGGATGAGGAGATTGGTACGTCCTCATTTTTTGATTTTATATTTTTATGATTTTTTTTGTTTAGTACATGCTTGTCCTAATGACCTTTATATGCATATGCAGATGTCAGCCCAGAGCGTCCAGCTGGCATGTCTTCCGTTGCGAGGAGACATCCAGTAGCAGCAGCAGCAGGAGCAGATCCTCAGGAGGAGGGTGGTGACAGAGGGGAGCTTATCCAAAACCTCGAGGCTATCACTCGAGGGATCCCAGATTATTCGCGGCTAGCGGATGTCCCGCTAGCGTACCAGAGGCACACAGTAGGGGTGCCAACTCGCATTCACCGGTTCTTGAGGCGTCTAGTGCGGGCGGTGACGTGCTACCATGAGCACCACCGAGACTAGGTATCTAGGCTTTTCTTTTCATGCATATTTTTTGAGAGATATGTTGTCTCTGGATGTATTTAGACAGACATGTATTATTTTTTGATGATGCATGAGGTGCAAACATTTTGGACACACACACACACATATATATATACATATGTTTTATGGTCTTATTGTACTTTATGCTTCTTGTATTATGTTGAATCACATGTTATGCAAATGCCTGTCCAACACATAATTAGCTAATGCATCGGTTAACGTATTAAGTCGTCTTGGAATATGTTGATAAGTAATGAAATCAAAATCCCTTTCTAATAACTTAACATGTAAATACAACCTTAAAATCCAATGATCTCTGATGGAATAATGCCCGTTGAGTTGGTGGACTACAAGTTGAGAGTCCAAGTTCACAATCAATATGTGAATGCCGAGGTTAATCGCCTCAACTAATAATTCAATCACAGCACTATATTCAGCAACATTGTTCGTTGTACAACCTAGAAAAACCCCTTGAATATCTATTAACTCACCATGAGGATCGTAGATCACCCATGCCGCAGACGACAAGCTGCGTGTATTGCGGGAAGCACCATCAGCGAAACCAACGTAAGGCGATCCAGACATTTGTTCAAGAAGCAAAACACATAATAAGCGGCAATCACGCCGACATACCAAGATAAAAACTAAAAACATGTACACACAACACACTTGCTGAAAGCACACATATGTACAAAAAATAAAGTGCACGCGTGATACTTGGTTCAAGTCAAGCCCATTTCGGGACTTGCCTTATCACACTGTTGCGTAACAAACCTAGATAATGTAGGCATCGTCTCGGCCTGTTTTATAAAATGATCAACAGCACTGATGATCTGCCCATGCCCCCCGGCCGAGCGAGGGTTACAAGCTAGAGGATTAATGCCCCCTTGTCCAGAGGAGCCGAGGGTAGCAACAGAGTGCAAGGAGGGATCAGAACGAGTAGAAACCAAACCAAGCGAAGCGAGGTTCGGAGGTGGGAGTGAAAAGACACCCATGAGGGCAGGATCTTTGAAGAGCCCGGCTCCCACACTCTTGAAAGGGATGGAGATATGCTCCACGAAAGGCACATTTCCTTAAGAAGAAGAAGCGAAGAAGGAGAGCTGGTCTACCGTGACAATTTTCCCTTGGTGAGGGAAACGGATGACACGGAAGAGGGATGAAGCTACGGCACGCATGGCATACGTCCAACTCCGGCCCAGAAGGAGGTTGTAAGTGAGATTTGCGTCAACGACCTCAACTTCTACTTCAACGGTTTTCCCTTCTAAAGTGATCGGAAATTGTTGAAGAATACCATAGGGACGAGATTCTCTCCCATCAAAGGCTTCCAACGTCGTGGGAGACTGGCTCAAAGTTGGAGACCCGATCGCTTTCCAACAAGCAATAGACATAATGCAAGTTGATGCGCCCTCATCAATAAATGTACGATGGATCGTTTTTGAATTGATGATGACTTGTATGAGAAAAGCGATCTGATGAGGCAGCCTTGGGACATGGCTCTCGAGATCAAAGGTGATAAAATCTGAATCTGCCGGGTCAATGCCGCCAATGGCCGATAGCAGGGACTTCCTCTGAGGGGGGCAGCTCTGGAGAACCTCTAGGGCGGACATAGCCGACGGAGCCTGCGCTAAGTCCTCAACTAAAACTATGTTATAGTGCTGAGCAGCAAGAGCATTTGGGTTGTAAGATGATCTCCTGAGTACTCCTTTGGGAGGGGGTCGGACGGTCGTCTCAGTACTTGGTCTCTCGATATGGAGCGGACCAGAGCTGGACGAAGGAGCACTGGAGGGGACCTCAGGCTCCTTCCCGGCGGACGACGGATACTCCTTTGTTCGAGTCGTTACATGAACGGGAATGGATCCAGCCATGAAGACTTGGGAACCAAAGGGAGAAGAAGATGAAGATAGATCAGCCACCATTTGAGTCTATTGAGAGAGGAAAGGTTCTTTAAGAACCGCAGGAATCCCAGGAGCGCCTTTTAGCAAGTGACTAACCTCGGACCGCCTAGGGCAGTCTTTGGTGTAGTGATCCTCATCACAGATGAAACAAGGATACTTGGGTTTGCGCTTGGCTCCTTCCTCGGATGGAGGTTTGGAGGAGTCCTGTTTAGGTTGCTCAGACTTATTCTTTGCTTTCCCCTTTCTCTTTCCTTTCGAGGCCTTATTTTCCATGGTGGACTGGACGGCGTTAACCTCGGAAGTACTTCCAGAATTTGAACCACCCTGAGAAGTTTTTTCGCTAGAAGAATTTGGTTTTGGCTCCCCAGGGTTCGAGGATGATTTTTTGGACGACGGATTTACAGAGCCAATAACTCCATCAACAGATGGCCTTGGTGGAGCCTTGGATGTACCGGGTCTTGGGGCATCAGGCAAATACTCATATAAAGTACCTGACTGAGAATAAACTAAGTCAAGGTACTGAGCACGCGCGATAGCTTGCTCTTCAGTTACGCAAGCTCCCATGGCAATGTCCCGTGCGATCTTAGGGACAAAGGAAGTTGTGAACCAATCGGTGAAGAGTTGATCAGGAATCCAAAACTTGATCAACCGATGACGCCTTCTCCATTCATGTATATGATCAGAGATGTGCATAGCCGTGTCTTACTTGAGAGACGTAAGGAGATGGGTTCCTGTCTCGTAACGAATGGGTAACTGAAAATGAGTGAGGAATGCCATTGCCAATGAATTAAAATCTTGAAAAGACCCACGGGTCAATTCAATGTACCATTTAGCAGCGGAGCCAGTGAGAGTCCTTTGGAACAAGCGAAGTCGAACTGAATCATCAAGCCATGAATTGGACGAACACCAAAGGTGATAAGTTATTACATGGCCTTGAGGATCCTCTCCAGCTTTGCCGTCGAATTTGGGACAATCGCCGGGTATCTTAGTTGGAACTGGTGGCCATTGTGGATTATGCAAAATAGGATCATTAGTTAACTTCGACACATCGGGCAGTTCCAACATTGCTAGAAATGGTAGCTGAGGGTTGAAGGACATCTGCGGATATGAGGTAGGCCCAGAGTTCCATCCAGTTGCTGGTTGCCCCCATTGACCTTGTCCAGACGAACCAGGTCCAAAAGGGCCTTGTCCATAGGAGCTTTGTCCATAAGGGTTATATCCATAACTAGATGGTTGATTCTGGATATGCCCCCCAGTGCCCCATTGGTTACCATACTGTCCTGCAGGAGCAACATTGGGTTGTTGGTAATTTTGATAAGGAGTGACCTGCGGCTGTTGGTAAATTTGATACGGGGAAAATTGATTTTTCCCCTGGGGTTGTTGGTATCCATATGGTTTTTGGGCTCCATATTGAGCCTGGGAACCAGGTTGCGTTTGATAAGAAGGTTGGGATTGGTACCCACCTTGTGGCTGGAGGCTAGTTTGATTCTGGGGTTGGTAACCGGGTTGAGCTTGAGAAGCAGGAACCATCTGCATGCCCGGTTGAGCCGACCCAGAGAGATATCCTTGTGAAGACTGAGGTTGGGCCATCTGGCCGGAAGGTTGTCCTGGCTTGATTTGAGACGGACCTACTTGCCCAAAAGGTTGGACTCGCTGGGTGTTTGGTTGTCCTTGCGCAACCGAAGGTTGTCCTTGTAGACCAGATGGTTGACTAGGCTGAGCAGTGGGTTGGCCTTGCTGCATGTAAGGCTGGCCACCTTGCCCAGAAGGGTAGCCTTGCTAGTTTCCGGGTTGTCCTTGCTGCGCGTAAGGTTGTCCCGGATTCCCATAGGGTTGACCCGAAGGGTATCCCTGCCGGGGTCCAGGTTGTCCTTGTTGAGCATAAGGTTGTCCCGAGTTTCCAGAAGGTTGCCCAAGATATGTAAAAGACGGACCACCAGAGGCCGAAGGTTTTCCCTGGGAGGGTTGTCCTTGTGAGCCTCGAGGTTGCCCTGGATAGGTTTGGCCATAATACTGCCGCCCATAATTAGGCTGCGTGTAGGATGGCTGACCTTGGTATGATGGTCCTTGAGATGGCTGCCCTTGATCCGGACTGAATTGGCCACCACCATAATCGGTGGTACCCCAAGTGACATTCAACGGAACTGTACCCTCAATAGCGGGTTCAGCTGGCAAGGAGGTATACAAATAATGACCTATAGGGTCATAATAGGGGCCTTGCGCGCCTAGATTTTGGACAGCATGCAAGTACTGAGAATATGCCCCCCTGCTGAAATGGCATCAGAAGAAGGCGGGGCACTGCTTGCAAGATGGAAAACTCTGGCAGCATGTGCCGATTGACCACTACGTACCGGACCACGGGATGGGCCGACAACAGTAGTTACGACGGAAGATGTCGTAACGGCACTAGCAACTAGAGTCGACGATGCGACACAAATGGTCGAATTGATCGGAATTGACGTGACAGCGGTATGGTGAACTTGGGAAACAAAAGGTCCCGTAGTGGGAACGATGTTATTATCCCACATAAAAGAGGAACTCGCAGAGCCCATGGCATCCCTCAAAGATCTATAGCACACAGGCACTGTAATACCGAGAGGTGTCACAGTGAAGGGCGTAGATATGACCGGGGATGTGGCCGGGATGGGAGTCTCAATACTCGACATAACGTGTGTTCCACTCGATACAGGAGACGTGTCTTCCATATCAGAGGAAGCCATCGGGGACGAAACACCAATAGGAGTAGAGGGAAAATCCTCTTCGGAAGGCTCCCAAACAGGGTTCCAGAACAAGTCGTAAAGCTCGTCCTCTGGAGCACGAGAGTTCAACAGTTGGACACTTGAAATAACAGGGAAAGTGTCACCACAAACCGGTGTTTCAGGAGCAGTAGAGGAAGGACACCCTTGGTCACTCGGGACGGGAGACGGGATCGATGGATCCGCCAAGATGATCGAATCAAACAAAAACCCTAGACAAGCTAACGATAAAAGACCCTACTCAAAACTAGCGCAAACAAGATCTAACAAGGTAAATGTAATCGTGGTAGAATAAATTTTTAAGACATTAGGACACAACTTGACCTTTTCATGTTTTAAGAGTCGAGAAAAGGACAAAAGATGACTCTAGTCGCCTTCGAATATTTAGTGAGCCCGAAGTGACAAATGCTCAAGAGAGCCTTTTCTTTTAAGGAGTCCAAAAAGGATCAAAAAGTGACTACTCTGGAGAAACTAGGCAAGGGGTTTACCAGACAATCCGTAAAACTGCATAAACACCTTAGCAATCATATGAAAGCCAAGGACTTTCCGTACGGCAGTCAATCTTCCCGAATGCTATGTTTGGTGTGTTACGGGCTGTAAGGCGGCAGACACGGCTTCCTGTGGATCAAGGATGATAACATAGTGGAGTCTCCCCATATATACGCAATGGTACGTGGGAGCACAAGTCCGTACTAGACCACAGTTGAGTCACACAAGGAGGAATCACCCAACCTTAATGTGAGAACAAAAGTGACTAGGTTTAACGACGTCGGAGCACGTCTCTAGCCTAGACCTTTAGAATGTGAGCGTTATGTTCCAATGCGTTTTTAAGTTCATTCGATTTATTTTAAAGTTGATCTTGAGTTAAGTCTCGGTTTTCAAGTCCTACCGTATGTAATTTCTCAAAATCCCTAAATGCAATCTATATGCCAAAACATGTCATTCCATTCGATGAATGCTAATTACAAAAGAGTTAGAGAGCTTTCATGCAAAAAAAACGATCATAAACAGCAAAGAGTTTCCCTAATGCAGCTAATGTAAACCAATAAACTTTTCTTTTAAGATTGTTAATCCACTAATCAAAATGAAAAATCCTAACTTTCATTAACTGTTTCAAAGCAAAAGAGATTTTCTTTTTCAATAATGGCACAATGCACTAAAGAGCTTTTGAGAAATAACACTAACAAATTATAACCAATACACACATGTTCAGTTCCTCAAAACACAAATCAAACATCCAAAGAATCAAAAAGGATCCCAAAGCGAACAATGAGCCGTGTGATCTGGGCTCAAAGTGAGACGGAGCGGAATTCAAGTGAAGACGAAGCAAATCACCTAAATAACACAACGAAATGATTCACGACTACCAAACAAGTGTAAAGGAGCAAACAAGAGAGTCGACTGGACGATAAAAAGATCGAAACACCTTAGGAAGGCTCGATTCACAAGGCCACTAGATGCCCTAGGGCTAGAAATGTGAAATCGGTAGAAAAAAGCTAACACCCAAAGGGTAGCGATCAAAACCAGTCAAATCACACTCCAAGACACTCCAGTAATCTAGTAAAGGTACTCAGGACAAAACCAAAGCTCAAAAAGTTGAGAACCAATCAAACTTCAAACGTTTACAGGCCTGGCGCGACTGTCAGGCTGCAACTAGCGCCTTTCAGGATTGGCGCGGGTTGTCAATGTGCAACTTGCGCCAACTGGCGCGACTGTCACGCTATAAACTAGTGCCAGTCGAGTTTGCTATGGAAAAATAAAAAACACAAGAGCTAAGGCTAAACCAACAATACCCAAGTACTCTCAAGAGGCAAAAACAACACAGGTATCCAACCCAGAAAGCAAAACAAGCGGGAGAAACCAAGGAAATAAACAAGGAACAAGGCTAGTCCCAAGTCGTTCAGTTTGCAAACCAAATCGGAGATGGAATGAAGTAGCGTTGATCTACTTCGTTAATGCAAAGCAATAGCGTTTCGAAGGCTATCTGGCCAGACTTCAGACTCTGTCTAATAGTTTACAAATCAAACAACAAGACAAGATAAAAAAACAAGGCAAAAGCCAACTCCCCAGCGGAGTCGCCAAATTGTTGTGTAGGTAAATCCCCTCTGCGGACAAAGGCGATCCCACTAGCCTAAATGGGGTCTAGCAACAATCAAACAACGCTAACACGCAGGTTCCTAATTGCAAAGTAAAGGCCAACGATGAGAGCCTACCTCAAATCCAACGCTTATATTCGTAGAAGGTCGTCGCTTCCGTTCTTTCGCTTCGGCTGGTCACAATCCTCACGATCCTCGTGAACAGACACCTGCACATGCAAAGAACAAGACAAATACAAGAATAAAATCTGGGAAATGCAACTATGTACCAGTCAGAAAGGATACAACTCAAACATCATAATAAAGACGCATGAGTGGAACCATAATGATAGTCGTCTATTATTATTGATAAACAAAAGAGAATACAACCAAGTTCTGACGTCAAATCCTCCTTTGGCTGGGTGAATCAGCAACACATGCCTTGCAAAGCTTGTAGGGGATGAGAACAAGCCTCTCTCTCCTTGATCACTTCAACATGGATCTCCTCAAAGATTTAGCCTCATAGGGATACACAAGACCTCTTGCAAGATGAGCTTAGCAATTCTCAGACTTTGGGACTTAGATTTGGGAGCTTGGAAAGTAGAATTACTAACTAAGAATTACCAACTAGCTTGTCAAAGGGGAAAGAACAAGCTTATATAGAGGTGGGAGGAGTAGATAAGACCATCCACTTGATTCATGGGATTTTCCTTATCATTAGGAAGCTTCCATGAGAGGTGGAGAACTACTTCCCTCCTTGGGAGATACCAAGCCCAACTGAACCAAATCAAATTGGAATTAGTTCATGGATAAGGTGGAAGGAACCTTCGGAAGTTTGTTTGTTAAAAACTTTACCCAATTGGGTTGGCGCTAGTGCGACTCTGAGACAGAGCGCCAGCTGGCGCGCCCTCTTTGGAGGATTACCCCATTGGCACGAGCAATACATTGGGGAACAGCACCAATGGAGAAAGGGATATATTTTTGGGTATTTTGCAGAAGGTGTCTTCAAGGCATATGAAGTACATACTTTAAGGGATATAATGAAGGTGTTTTCAAGTTATGTCACTTCTCACAGTTCCCGGAATAGGTCCTCCAATGTACGGGGGAAGGGGTAACAGGGACGGTGACAAAATACTGTGTAACAGATGCCCCCTAAAGCATGAAGCCTGAGAGAGAGAGGGGTGAAGTGCTTTACAAGAACATGGTCGACTGAAAACACGGCCACTGTAGAACCTGCACGGAGTACAACTGATATCTGAAATACATGATGTACATGGTATGGGCGCAGCCATCCATAGCAGAGTACATGAAAATCTGGATCCCAGGTATGGATGCAGCCATCTAATGAGGATCAATGAATAGACTCAGGCATGGTCGCAGCCATCCAGTGAATGAGTCATGTAATGATTATAATAATCCACAAAATGCAGCCCGGATCTCATCATACAAAATCCAGGGTCTTGCGCTCCAACTCGGCCCGAACAAAGTACAAGTTCAAGCATGCGAATATGGGATTCGAATTCGAACATGTGA
>APFE031245077.1:320321-336394 GCA_000404065.3 Pinus taeda | reverse complement strand
AAGTTAAGTAAATAATTTTGGGTGACCCTTGATGAGAGAGTGACACATGGGTAGGTGAATAATCAAGTTATTAAAAAAAATATATTATAATTATGCATGACATGCCAAGTGTCATCTATGAGAACTCTTATAAAAGAAGGGGCAGGCCATGGAAGAGGGGACTTTTTGGGAACCCTATTGTTGGATGGATGATATGATGTCAAAGCGGTGACTACGAAGCTATAGTGAGTTTGGTGAGGTAGAGGATTTCTTTTTAGAGAGTGGACTCTTGAGCTAAGGTTGCTCTCCTCTGCCAGCTAGATTCTTCCTCCATTGTACAACCCCATTGCAGCTCGGGGGTCCGCGGGGAAGAAGAGTACCCAAGGAGTAGGCTGGGAGGTTAACCGGTGGGTCTCGTTTTCGGATCAAGTGTGTCATCATACACTCGCAGAAGTGACCGGCGACAAGGAAATACCAGCGAAAACAAAGCAAGCGGAGTTTCGCCTCTCCGGTGTACAGTACATGTGTATTTCGTTACTACTTGACCTTAGATTAAAAGTATATAAATGTGGTGTTATGTCCTGAAATGAGCATCAGCGAGTGTGTGTTGATTGAATTGAAATCTCCAATGTGTTTAATTTCGGTTTGTCATGTGTTGTATTAAAAATATATATATATATATATATATATATAGTTTTAGCTGGGTCATTTCACTGTTTTAGCTGGGTCGTTTCAATTAGGCCTTCCTCGCGTCTATTAACGGTCCCCATTATTGACTGGTAATCAGATGATTTCGTGCATGTTCGACATCAATGCATATATTCACTGTTCGGTGAAGCGAATATCAAGACCATGGATAGAGGCTTGCATCAATCAGCCTTGTTTCCTCTCCCAAGTTGCGTATATTGTTTATTGGAGACAGCTCATCAGAATGATCCTATTATGATACCGAATCGGCATTGTGCTTATCGGCGACCAACATCGTCATATCTCTTTTTTGAGAAAGGCACTCTGACATAGCTACTAAGCATGTGAATGCCCGACTCAGGACATGATTTTAGTAGTTTTATATATATGTGTTGTATCAAGTTTCTCGTACCACCCGAAGCTCCAATCCTCTCTCTCTTTTTGTCGAAGAAGGAAAATTACAATAAAGTAAAGTATTTCGGCCATCGTCGCAGCCTCTGATCTCATACTTAGGGGGCATCTGTTATACAACAAATTGACATCCTCATCAACTCAGAGGGGAAAGACATGATAGCTAAAGCAAAAACCAAGATCACATGCCTTGTTTCCACACTAACGCTAGCTATGCACTGACAACCTGCTTTATAAATCTTCTCTGCAAGCCTAAGGGTACGTTAGTGACCCAACTAACTCAAGTTGCTAGTTCGGGAACAGTGTTAGTGGATCCTAGTGAAGTTCTAAGGGTCAAAGGAATGAATTGACTCATAAATATCTAGATATTTGTTCCTAAAAACACTCAAGAAAAGCAAGGAAACATTCAGATTCGACCTATTTGGAGGATTTCTAATCCTAATGAAGGAGGCAAATGGGAAAGAGCTGAAAAGCATAGCAACCTCATTGCTTTTACCCTAAGGAACTCAAGGAGGAACTTGGCAACCCTAACTCAATTGCTACATAAGCAAAGCTAGGGCTATGGTGATAGAGGTCAGAGCATTTGAAATGATAGCATACTTCATTGTTGAGCATTGTCTCAAATCATAAGAAGTTGGTAAGAAGGGGGAGAGAGAGAGAAGTTGGAGGGGTAAGGGAAGGCTGATACAACAGATGGTTGTAATCACTCTTACAACATTAATATAGAATTGCAGTTGTATTGTCTACTCCGTGGTGTTGGTACTATCATTCATTCATTTGTTTGTCCAATACCTTTTAGCATGAGTAGCTTAGTTATGTGTAACTAGATGTTCTTTTATGTATTCATGTATTAGTTATCAAAGTTGTATGTTGTGATTATGCTTCTCTATTCTATGTGCAGGACTTAATCTGGAGCCGGCTCAAAGGACTTCCACCTAGCTGCATTGTGCTCTCCAGCAAATCTACACGGAGGCTTGAGGTAATCTATTTCTCCTACTTTGATAGTTAGTTTTTGTTTATGAACATGCATGTAACTTTGTGACTATTGCAGATAATCTTACAGTGTGTTGAAGGTCCCGGAAAGACCTTTGAGGGTATCTTCGTTCTCCATACACCGTGCATTTTATTCTATAGCACTCACTCTCTTCCGGAAGAGAGTGGTGATCATGTTGCTCATGTTCTTCTTGTATCTTTAGATTCTCATGAATCGAAGAGTGACCCTCCTGTCTCGGTTGTTAAGGAGAGTCCTTCTATTCCTGCAGAGCATGGGGGCAATCATATGATACCCCCACCAAATAATTATGTCCTTTCTTTCGATTGGAGTCACTTGACTGCTTTCCGCCTCCCATCTTATGTGCCTTTCCAGATTACAATAAAAGCCTATAATATGGTAGTACCTAGCACTATATTAGATGAAGGTGCGTCTGTTAGCATCATGTGTTCTACTACTTGGAAAGCTTTGTGCTCCCCACAGCTTGTGCCTATCACTCAAAATTCGTTGGCATTCAATGGAGGAACTAGTCAACCCTTAGGGACCCTTTCGCAGTTCCCTATTACTTTGGGAGGAAAGACCATCTATATAGACATGATGGTAGTCCAAGGTTCGTTAGATTTCACTCTCTTCCTTGGAAGTGACTATGTTTATGCCATGGGAGCTCTTATTTCTTCGTGCTTCCATGTGGTTTGTTTTCTGCACCAAGGAAGAATTGTGACTATTGATTAATTATCGTTCATTGGTCACGAGGCGCCTCCTTTGCAACCATCATCCCCTATCAGATCTTGTTTGCAAGCAGTACCTTCCCCGCCATAGGTTAATTATGTGGCTACTCGTTCTTTCTCCGCATCTGCCGATGATCACACATATGGTATAGTATATTATGTACTAGGGACATTGGAACCCAATCCGTCTTTGGTAACAAATGACATGTATTCCTCCCGGAGTGTGGTCCTTCCGTCTAGTGAAGAAATCCTAGGAGCCATGTTCTCATATGGTCCATGAATAGTTCTATGAGGACAGTCACATGGTCCATGACTAGTTGTATGAGGGCAGTTCTTTTCTTGTGTCAACCTCGTTAAAAAATGAAACAAGAGATGAGGATAGTTCTTGGTCTCGTGTCAACCTCATTAAAAAATGAAGCAAGGGATGAGGATAGTTCTTTTTCTGTGTCAACCTCGTTAAAAAATGAAACCAGGAGTCATGAGGATAGTTATTGGTCTTGTGTCAACCTCATTAAAAAATGAAACAAAGGGTCTGAGGATTGTTCTTTTCCTATGTCAACCTCGTTAAAAAATACAACAAAGGGTGTGAGCATAGTTTTTGTCTTATGTCAAGCTCGTTAAAAAATGAAACAAGTAGTCATGAGCATAGTTTTTGTCCTGTGTCAAACTCGTTAAAAAATAAAACAAGGGTCTTGAGGATAGCTCTTTCACTGTGTCAACCTCATTAAAAAATGAAACAACTCCCTTTTCCAAATCAAGTCTTTGATTAAGATCTCGTAAAATCCCAATCGAGTCTTTCTAAGATCTTGAAAGTGAACCTTTATTCCATCCACCTAGTTGAATGAAATGAAGCTTGGGGAGCATGTACCTCAATTTGAGTCATTATGCTGGGGGTATGCAAACTTATTCAAGCATAGTTTTCTATTTCAAGCTTGAGTAAACATGAAATCGAATCCAAGCAGAGTTCTCCATGGTTCAAGCTTGTGTAAAAATGAACCCACACCCGATTTACTTCTCGTGATTGTCATTTTTATTAGCTGATTTCTGCTAGATGAGCCTTGGTTGTTTCATTCCATCGCCACAATCTCTTTGGCCGATCATATGCTTTCACTAGGTTTTTTTTCTGCTCCTAAGGGACCGTAGCGATGAGTGGTTTTATTAGCCAGCGTCTTGACCATTATATGTTTTGAGAAGTTCCACCATTGTCGAAAATAGTTGCTACCCTTTATACCACTCGTTCCTCAAGGACGAGTCACCTTTAAGCTCTTTTCTGACTCATAAAAGATGAAAATATTGCAGATTATTTTTCCTTTTTGACTCGTTAAAGAGAATAAAAATGGGGGGTATGCCCTTCCTAGTCTAACTAACCGTTCCTTGGCCAATCTAGCTGTTATCATTTTAGCCGTTACCTGATCTGGAATTTTGGTCATTGGACATATTGCCCGATCTATTTATAATGCATAGCAAGATCTACTCATTCAACTTGTCCTAACGATGAACCACACTGGTTGGTTCGAAACGTGTCGACAAAGAATATCTCTATGTGATTTTCGCCGAAGATTCTTCTTAAAATTGATATGGATCACAGAAGCCTAAATTCTTTAAAAGATTAAATTTTTTCACCGTCAAAAGCTGAGACATTATTCCACGAAGTTTACGCACAAGAAGGTTGGCAAGAATCCCTCAAGAGGAGTGGGAGGTGAAGCTCTTTCTTCACAATTCGAGTTGGATTTGACCCTCATTAATTGAATGGTGAAATCGATAATGGGTAGTGTGTGGTATATGGATAGTGGAGCCTCATTCCATATGACAAAAATTAAAGAATTCTTTAGTGACTTGGAGGAGAAGGACCTAAAGATGCACATCGAAATGAGAGATGATGGAAGGTATAGTGTGGCCGACATCAATACTATTACTTTTCAGATAGATTTTGGTTCTCCTCTCACATTAAAATATGTCGTGTATGTTCCTAGTCTAAAGAATAAATTGGTTTCATTTGCTATGTTGGAGGACCATGGATACGATGTGATATTTAGCAAAGAAAAGGATTTCCTTTGTCACATAACATTAGGAAAAGTGAAGCAGATCAGGGTTTGGTTGAAGAACCTCTATAAATTAGATGTAGAATACTATGCTTATTTGAGCACAAAAGCATAGAAGGTGTAGAGTTGAGACATTGATGAATTGTGACATAGAAGATTGGGCCAAATGCACCATAGAGCTTTGAAGATCATGCAATAGATTTCTACAAGACTTCCCAAGGGTGCACTAGAGTAGAGAGATACATGTAAAGGGCATACATTAGGGAAGTACACCAAAGCCACCTTTCATGACAAGGACTGTTGAGTGCAAGTGATCTTTGAAAGAGTTCACTCAGATGTGGGTGGACCATTCTCGAAAGCCTCCACGTCCAAGCACATGTATTATGTAATATTTGTAGATGATTTATCATGTATGTGTTGTATTTTCTTCATGCGAAAGAAAAATTAGGAGTTCTCTAAATTTTGTGAATTTAAAGCAGTTGTTGAGAAATAAACTAGCAGGAAAGTGAAGGCTCTCAGGAGTGATAACAGTGGATAGTACGTGTTGAATGAATTCAAGAACTTATGTGAATCAGAATATATTCGAAAAGAGTTAAGAACACCGCATAACCCATAACAACATGGGGTGGCTGAAAGCAAGAGCATAAGTATTGTGGGAGCTGATGTGGGGCATGGCCCAACTTGGTCCAAGTTTTGGGTAAAAGACCCTGCAGAAGGAGGAGCGGAATGCGTGGATCTGGCAATGATATATTCATCGCGCGGTCTTTTAGGGCTTTGGGGATGGGACAAAGCCCTTATTTTGTAACGGGTGTCGAATATTAGTCCTTGTTTTATGGATCCATGGAATGTGGACCATGCTTTTTGTAAATATGAAATGTATATAAGGAGGTGTAATACATTGTAATCGAATCATGTCATCATAAGTGAATTGAATCTACATATTTGCATCTGTAGTTTGTAATTTTGGGGAAGGCTTCGCAACTGAGTGCGCGAGGCCTGGAAGAGTCTACAGTTGAGTGCACAGACCACCTGTAGCTGGGTGTGCAAGTTGAAGACATATATGTACTGAAGATTTATATTAGTAAAGAAGAATTTTTGGTGAATAATTGTATATATTTATGTGTTCATTCTTTGTTGTTGTTAATATTGTTATGTATGCAATTGTTATGTATGCTTTTCACTGAATTATGTGAAGAACTGTAAGATATACTGTTATTTGTTGGAGTTTATGGGTTTAATGTGATTCTATTGGTTTAATGTGATTCTATTAAATTAATCATTTGCGCGAAGTTCTTACACACGTGAAGTTATAAGATCAATATAAAGAAGAAGTAAATACACGGCGTCATTGCGTGGATATCCATTTGGTTGCAAAAGCCTGGTTCTGCAGCCTCTCATAACTACTTCAGGTGAGACTGTGATCTTCTTGCATGTCATTGCCAAAGGGGCCAGTAGTTGAGGGTTTTTTTTGTGTGAAACACACTCTGAACCTGGGTCAAGCTCCCTCAAACCAAAAAATGGTTTTGTTGCCAGGACTGAGATCTGCTTAAAGGGATATGATTTGGCGTCCTTCGAAGAAAAAACTCCAGGAGTGGGTCCAAACCTGCATTTATCAACTAAAGCTTCATTTCAGAGATATATATTCGAAGATCAATATGATATTTTCTTTGGTTCATTCCACACTAAATTGCTTGAGTGGATATCTAAGTTAGTTGAGCATAAGACCTATTTTAAAGGTGACGAACCTAAGGAGTGGAACCCTGATTTTATATATCAACTCAAAATAATTGATAAAAGTATCTCAAGGGTCGTTGATTTATGGATCGATAGCATTTTGGGAGAATTTATCACTGAGTTCGCGATGGACGAAATCATGTCCTATAGCAAAGCTGAACGGAGATTATTCAAAGGAGCACGAGGTAAGTTCTTAAATTATCTGAAGCTCTAGATTAAGATGTTATTGTGTGAAAATGGGATTATGCAGGTGCAATCAGATTAATGTTTGGGCAAAGAAGAAATAAGTCGGAACCAGGAGCTACACAAAGTGGAAAGCGATATAGAACAAAGAAAAAGAACTATATTGAGACTAACTATAGCCCTCTATTAGATCTGAGAGCAAAGAAGAAAGAAGTAGCCCTACAACCCCATGCTACTTCCCCACCCATCATGAAGGTGCATTGAAATCAGGAGTTGAGAAGAATCAAGGTGTCTTTAAGATTCCCCATCCATCCACCCCCCTCATACCCCATCCCCCTCTCCATACTTCCCCTACACTTCCACCTTCAATTCCACCCCCACCTAGCCGATCAAGAAGAAGAACAATGGTTGATAACATTAAGCTACCTATCTTTAAAGGACTGGGATTAGAGGATCCTAACTAATTTTCGTACGTAGCTGATGCACTATGGATAGCGAGACAGATTAATAATGATGATGTAAAGAAGGTGCACTCATTACGTCGCTGAGGGAGAGAGAATTGACATGGTATATGAAAGACTTGTTGGTTTAGGGGGTCCTGACCAAGGTTCAGAGCTAGTTGCGCCAAATAAATCCCTACACTACTGGCCCTTTCAGCATCAATCTGCGGTGTGTAGATTAAAGTCTCACCCGAAGCAGTATGGGGGGATGTTAGAACCACGTTTCTGCACCCAGAGATCAGTGTGATGTCCTTTTGGCGACCTAGATCTGCCTTCATGCAGACCTCTATGCTCCCGTGGCCTTTTTCTATAACTTCCTTCAATCAACTTCTAGACCTCCATGAAGGTCTACGATTGGCTTTTGTGGACCCTGAATAGGTCAATTAGCTACTTATGCGCACTTTAAATTACCCATAGCTCAATAGTTACTCAGAATCACCTAAGTGTGTGATAACTTTAACAGAAAACGTTATGATCTCTATGTAATCACTTAACATTAATTATGTTAAGATAACAATACAGATTAAGTAAAGACGCGGATCAATACATCATTATTTTATAAAACCATCATTCATCACAGCATATAGCACATTCATACATAATAGAAGTAAAGGGACTAACATAGGAATTTCTATAACAAACTTCTTTATTGATATTCAGCAAAGGTTTATAGACTCAAAACTTCCATGCACACTCATCTATAGGGGTCCATGCACTCAGTTGCTAACACTACTCTAGGCTTCTGCACACTTAGCTGCAAAGCCTTTCCCTCCTCTAACACTTCTATCTCTGTGCTAGACTTCTTCACTCATACCCATAGACTTATTACTTACTTGCCTTAGAATCTCTAAGACACATATATTTATACAATCCCATGGTCCGCAAACCATGGGTATATCTTCAAAAGCCGACTCCAGTTACATAAAGGAAGGGTAAAACCCTTCTTAACTCTTAACTAGTTGCACGCTAGGCGACCACAATTCGCTGAGACTTTACATATTTTTACATCAAAACTTGGGCTTTTGCCCCAAAATTGACCGAGGGGACCCCATCCCAACAGGCCCCCAACACAAAGATCGTGACTCGCCCTCAAGTCACTCAGCTGGTGTGGATATCTTGTTACGAAGATCCCCCAGTTCCACTTGCACCATTGTTACTTCAATTACACTTTGCATGGCTACTTGCTTCAGTTTTTCGACCAACTGTTCTATGGTTGGTCCTTCGTTGTCCTGCTTGATCTTCTGTTGTGTAAGCTGCAGGTTTTCCAGCTTTTCCTCTATGTTGGTGGAGACTTAGTAGGCTTCTTCCAACCAAGGATCCAACCGTGCCTTAAGGACTACGTCTTTTTTCTATGTTGCTACCACCTATGTAAGGAGTTGTTTCCCCTGCTGCAACTTGACGAGGCGATGTGTTGTAGCCACTGAGCGCATCGTCGCTCACACTTTGTCATACTGCGTCTGAAGCTCATAGGTCTCTATTTTTAATCTGTGTGAGTTGGGATCTTCCTACAGGGTCGTCACTACTTCCATGGCCTGCTCAAATAACGTTGTGCAGTCCACAAGCGTAGCATCCACAGTGGATATTGCATCCTTAATAGCAGCTTCGCATTGTTCCCTAACTTCTAGCAGGGTCGAAGGCTGTGACATGAGCTCCAGTTATGTGATTTTCAGGTTGATCTCAAACTGAACTCAAACCACCTCTATCCTAGCATCGCAAACACCAGCTGCAAGTTTCCTCATCTTGGCCTCAAGCGATGCTTCCTCAGGTATGTGTAATTTTGGCATTGTCCTACAAACCTCTGTAACCATGGCTGCCAGTTGGGCGCTATGTGCCTAGATTGTCTCTTTTGCCTTCATGCCCTCTCTCTTTTCAGCGAACATTTGCTTATTATTCACCTGATATTCACTTATTAGGCTGAGAGTGCGATGATCTCATGCTCGTAACTCCATTGTCACACCTATCTGCATCGTATGAAGATACTCTTTGGGGAGCATTGTGAGGTTGAGGCCGATGTTTTTTAGAGTGCTCACGATGACCTTGTCATCGGCCAATTCCATGCTCAAGGACCCTTCTGGTAGCGCGACTGCTTGGAGATCCACTGACCTGACCATCTCAACAACCTAACTGGTCCCTGGTGCCAGACTCATCTGTGTGGCATTCACCTGCCCTACGCCCACCTAGATCCTACTAGTCTAGATTTGCAGTTCACGCAGATCCCTTTGAAGTGTGCCTAGCGACTGTAGGTGTATTTGTTTGAACTGCTACAATAGTTTCGTTGTGGTGTCGCACACTTTATCTCCGATCTCGTCGAGATCACCTTCTGTGAGCACAATGGAATCGAACGGTGGCTTCATTGCTTTTGACTTCTTTCAAGGCCCCTCCTTCTGTTGTTCCCTGTACCGATTTATCCCGAATGGGGTGCTATGTTCTTCATCCCCTTTACTGCCCTGATCTGACTATTCTTCTTCGGTCTAGGGCAAAGGGGATTTACCACTTTGCTCAGAGTCACATTGTTCTTGTTCAGCCCGCTGCTTCGCAGCGCGCTCCTTTTCCAGATGGGCCTTTTCCTTAGCCTCCTTCCTTCGCTTCTCAGCCCACTGTTGGACTTCCTGCTTTGCTGCCTCCTCCTTCTTCTCCATGGAACTCCTTGCGCCTTTGCTGGTACCCATGGCCAGATCGGACAGAGAGTGCCAATCTATTGGCCAGCGCTTGATGACTTCCTTGATGGCATCATCTATGGCAAGATATGGCAAATCAAACCACTTCCGTTACAGATCCTTCCGTGCCCTGATATACACGCGGTGAAAATCTGCCTTGAACTCCGCATACTCCGACAACTGATCATACACAATTGGGGACAACCTTGGCCACTGGTTGATGGCCATGTGAATTCTCATCTCCATCAAAAATCAGAAGATTTCGGTCTCTGTGACCCACGCGAAGTCCTTCGTGGCCCATAAAGAGGCAAATTGGCCAACCTCCGGTAATCCTTTCTCCAAAGGAGGAAACTGAGTGTCTTCTGCCAGCTCCCAAGCGACTACCACGATGGAGAGCAACAACCACGCATAATGGAAGGTCTTGCTCTCGTCCTAAGCCTCGCAACAATTCACAAGGAACTTGTTGCAGAGGTAGCGCGACCAATTAAACTACACGCCTCCACGCATTGTGCAGCTAATGAAATTACGGTCGTCAGAACCTCATCCATACGGAATTTCCTCATGACTTTACCAGCTAAGATCTAAGTGGCTATTTGTACCGCAGGGTTGTTGATAGACATGATGGAGTACCCATGCGGCTTCTTGACTAGGTAAAATTTCTTCTTCATCTTTTCTGCCAAGTCGCGCTCACTAGTCTTTCCACCAAACTCCTTAGCCGAATTCAAGCCTGAATGTGGTAGGAGAGTGATTCAATGGATCAGCATGTGTGTGATGGGGATAGGCACGCTCAGCCAAAAACACCTATCATGTACCAGAGTCAGCAGTTTCTTTCTGTAGGTTATATTGATGTTGGAGCACCCACAGCAAGTTCAGTAACCCTGATTGATTTACTCCGTGAATCCACTCCATTGGCTCCAACGCAATGACACCAGATTCTTTATAATATACCTTCTTCATGTAGTTCTTCGTTGCGAGGTAGGGGAACCTCTGATGGTCCGCCAAATCCTAGTCTTCCATTTTTAAATGAGGAATCCATGCCAGGCACGGCCTTCAAAGGTGATGCTTTCTGGGTGCAGGGTGTCGCGTATAGGTCCTTAGTGACCTTCATATTTCCCTTGCACGGAGGGATATAATCCGACAACTTGGAGATGGGCTCTACGCCCTTAGCATCTATATCCTCCGTGCCCTCTTCGACTTCTAAATCCACGACCTTCTCCTTATCATTTTCTAGTGGCTTATCTTTCTTCTCAACCTGGGTAGCATAGTGCTTTCTCGGCGACTCATGCACTAGCATCGGCCGCTTCTGCTTGTATTTCTTCAGCTTAGGGTTGTTACACACTGGTGTAGGCCTCAGCCTAGGTGACCTCGACACCATATGCACAACAATCAGTGCCTCCATGCTCACAACTTTTGGAGTCGCTCCTTCAGAGGCAACCGCGGTGTTGCAGTCTCACCTGGTCCAGACATAGTGTTGAGAATAAACCGTTGGGTATCCTTAGGTAAAGTATCAAACAAAGAGCTTGCGACCAAATCTGCAAAAAACTGAGGATTCATAAAGTACATACAACATAGCTCAAAAGTTCTAAGGATGCAAAGTGTTCTCTGTTTGATGGCCACGCGTAATTTATAGGTGAATTTGAATTCAAATTTGACCATTCCCCCAAAATTTGTTCATAAAGGCCAATTTGGTGGCATATCTTCAAAGATTTGAGCCTTGAATGCTACCCTTCCACTCCTCTTAACCATCTATTGGTTGTCAAATCATGAATAGTCACTATAATGGTCATTTTTTAGTTGTGGTGTGTGGTATCTCCCCTCATAGCATAGTTCCCTTTGCGCACCCTCTGATACTGTGACATCACCTTTTTTCGCACAGCTCCTCTAT
Source organism: Pinus taeda (assembly GCA_000404065.3). NCBI lineage: Eukaryota > Viridiplantae > Streptophyta > Pinopsida > Pinales > Pinaceae > Pinus > Pinus taeda. The sequence continues at coordinate 324,597 of APFE031245077.1, read as the reverse complement.
CGCATAATTCCACCAATCGGGTAGTGCAGTTTATAATCTTGCGATACCTTGCAGCTGCCTAGAGCGCTATGACTGTCATGACGTCATGTAGTCATTGAGCTGGATCCCTTGTGTATGGCTTCAACTAGCTTCCATTTATCCTCCCCATAAATGGTTTTCCATTCAACTTTGCAAGATGAACTGTGCCACCATCTATAATTTCTTTGACGACATATGGCCCCAGTCAGTGCATCTAAAACTTTCCCGGAAACTTATCGAATTTGCTATCATATAATAAAACCAAGTCATTTACCTTGAAGGTGCGCAGTTTGATGTGTTGATCATGCCAATCTTTTTCGCGTTCCTTATGAACATGCTGATGGAATCCAACAAAAAGCCTATCTTCTTCAAGCTCCATTCGTTGTGCGAGTCGTTCTTCTAAGCCTCCGTTGTCTACCATTCCTATGAAAGTCATTATGCATAGACTAGGCATGATATATTCCATAGGCATTACAGCCTCTACACCATAAACCAGGCAAAAAGGCGTCTGACCTGTTAGCTTTTTGCAAGTAACCTTGTATGCCCATAATATCAACGGTACGCGCACGTCTCAATCATTTCACTACACGTTGCAAATCTTTGTCAGCACATTTTCCAATATCTTATTGAAAGCCTCAACTGTTCCATTAGTCTGAGGATGATACGGTGTATTTTTTTAATGGTAAACCTGAAACTCTTCTGTTAGCGCGTTGATCGTTTCAATGAGAAAATGTGTACCGCGATCACTCATCAATACCTTCGGGCAACCAAACCTGGTCAACACATAGTCAAAAAAAAACTTTACTGTTGTTGCCCCTGTACAGTCCTTTACAATTTGTGCCTCCGTCCATCTGGTCAAATATTTTATCGCAGTGATGATGTAACGCACACCTGTTTTCTTACCTGGGGGCTGAATCGATCCTACAAAATCAACTGCCCATTTCTCAAATGGCTGCAATGACACCTGCAGATTTAGAGGTAGCTCATCCCTCCATGACGGCCTTCCCGTTCTCTGACATGCATTGCATGCCTTACAATATGCTTTAGAATCTTTATGCAGTGTTAGCCACCACAACCCAACGTGCAAAAATTTATACACTGTTGCATGTCCTGCATATTGCCCTCCCGCAACTCCTCCATGAGCTTCAGCAAGGATACCATTTTGTTCAAAATTGGGCACATACCATTGAAGTATCTTGTCTGATCCCATTTTATACAAATGTCCGACAATTACAGAGAAATCAGTCGTGTGCACTATTAACTCTTTTTTCTGTTGACTGGTGTAGCCTTCTAGAGTTGTTCCTATGGTCAAAAAATGGTGAGTTATTTCTGTGGTCAAAAAATGGATAATATCTGCAAAGTGGTTGTCCGCTACATGTAATGTCCCTCCCTTAATAATAAATAATAAATAATAATATATAACAAATAATAATAATGATAATGATAATAAATAATATAAAAAATACAAAAAAAATAAATAATAAACAATGAATAAAACAAATAATATAATAATAATAATAACCATACTAAAGCTCTAAAATAAAAATAAATAGAAATAAAACAATAAAAAAATCAGTGAAGCTATATCAAAAAAATAAAACCAAGAAAGCATAAAGTTGCATGTAGACACATGGAGTGTGTGCATGTGGTTCCCCTTCCAATGTTTGCTCTATTTATTAGATGGTGAGAAGGATGGGAGGCATTCCATCATTCCAAGATTCTATCATTCATTCTCTTGGGAGAATAGTGTTCTAAGACAGAGGATTCAATTGCAGTAGTACGTTGATTAAGGCTCGGGGGTGGTCAGTTGTAGCAAAACCTTGCGCAATTGAGCCTACGGTTGGGTGGAGAGTCATCCCCAAAACCTTGTTGCAGTAAGCAGATTTCAACCATAGATAAGTGCTACTCATAGTTTGAACATGATGTTAATTAGCTGACTTTTGAAATTATATGTCACACCAATATTAAGTCTACAGATTCATGACCTCTATGTGTTAGGATGTTATAAAAATTAAATCGACTGCCTTTAACAAAATAAATCGTTAAACAAATTTATGTATCTTGAGATTCTTGTGGCCATTAAATGATTCCTCCTTCATTCAGATCCAGATCTGCACCATACGCAATTACCAGTATTCAAGATCTAGCACTTTATCAGATATTCAATAATAATTCAGATGATCCTTTGCCACATGATCTCCTTCCTCTTTTATAGTCTTAAGCCTTCCACAATACCACGGTCCAAAACCATAATAAACCAATACCACGAACCCAATACTTGGGATCAACACTTCTGACGAGGTATCATGGTCCAAAGCCATAGGTTCAAATACCAAGGACTAACTACCACAGACCAAAGGTAAGTTCTCCAACATATATGCGCCTTTGTAACGCCTAACCCGCGTGTATACGCGTCTTCGTCTAGATGAACCTGCGTATATGTCTTTTCCTTCATTTTGAAAGCCTGAACTGAGATCTGTTACCAAAGAGAGTTGCCATCAAGGACAACACCTGTGCCATGGCTACAAACCTGTGCCATAATGCCAACAATCTCCCCCTTTGGACTTGATGGCAATCCCAAGATCCTCAAAGTCATTCTCCCCCTTTGTCATCAAGGGCAAAGGGTTGTGCTCCCCTTGAGTACATGCTGAAATTTCCGCCTTGCTGTGCTGACCATGCTCCCCCTGACTGTAGGCAAGATCTGCAAAAGATGTTCTTGAAGAAGAACCATGACATATAAAAGACCTTCCTAACACCAAAAGACTCAATACATCCATCACCCAACCATGTGAGGATACATCAGAAAATTGCATATGACAACCAAGTACATTACATCTTCATCCCAGGCATAGTGGGGAAACCAAAATAGGCCGTTACATGACCTTAACACCATAAAAGAGATACATGACATAAAGACGAAATATCTAGATCAACACTTATGAAAGTCACCGATAATTGATAGCAGCAGCATCTGTCAATCACCATTCAGATCAGCAACCATGCTTCCCTTCTGTTCTCCCTCTGCAATTGTTCCACCTGAAACCAACAACAGTTGTGAACTAGAACCAAAAGCTTCTAAGATAATGCCAACAATGCATCATTAGAAGTTTATCTGCTCCCCCTGAACCTGTGCCAGATGGTCTCTGTTAGACCCAAATCAGACTAACTTCAACCAGAGCCTGTCCCTACAAATATCCATCAAACCTCCATATACGCGACTGTCTCTGCACAAACCGGCGTATGTACGCGGATCCGCCTCAGGAAACTCACGTACACCACTTCTTCTCTGAAACAGACAAGTTTAACAGCAATATGATGCATCAACTACTCCCAGCGTCTGTCTGAGATATTCAAAAGTTTCCCTGGGCAGTGGTTTGGTGAGAATATCAACAACTTGTTCCTTAGAAGGAACATACTCCAATTTGACCTTTTGTTCCAACACTTGTTCCCGGAGAAAGTGATACTTGATCTGTATGTGCTTGGTCTTTGAATGCATGACTAGGTTCTTTGAAATGCTGTTGCACTTGTATTATCACATAAGATGGTGATAGGTGGTGTACAAGTGATCTGAAAAACCTGCAAGGTTTGCATCATCTAAAGGAGTTGAGTGCAGCAAGATGCAGCGGCCACATATTCTGCTTCAGCTGTAGATAAAGCAATCGAACTATGTTTCATGTTGAACCAAGATACTAATCTGGAACCCATAAAGAATGCACCATCACTTGTGCTCTTTTTGTCATCCACGCTTCCAACCCAATCTGCATCTGTATAAGCATGAAGTGTGAGATCTGTATCTCTAAGATACCATAAGCCATAGTTTTGAGTTCCTTGAAGATACTTGAAAATTCTCTTCACTGCCTGAAGATGAGTTTCCTTAGGATTTGCCTGAAATCTTCCAACTATTCCCACTGCATGCATGATGTCTGATCGGGTACCTGTCAAATAAAGTAGACTTCCAATCATGGATCTATAGGTTGGTTGATGCACTACTGCTGATTCATCATTTACACTGAGGCTGCATCCTGTAACCATAGGGGTACATACTGGTTTCGAATCTTCCATGCCATACTTTTTCAAAATCTGTTTGAGGTACTTGGTTTGAAACAAGAAGATACCACCTTCATTTTGTTGGATTTGCAATCCAAGAAAGTATGTCAGTTCTCCAAGCAAAGACATTTCAAATTCTTTCTGCATCACCAAGGCAAAGCTTTGTCTCATAGCTTCTTCATTGCTGCCAAAGATAATATCATCTACATAC